>MU260825.1:45000-150000 GCA_020310875.1 Ceratopteris richardii | reverse complement strand
ATCATCCATGTTTTTTGTATAGTTTGATATCTTTACCCTCTTAATCAGTTGCTATAGATTTGATCATGACTATTTTCTGTTCCCTATGTAGAAAACTGATCCTATTACAAGGTCTATCTCAAAAAGATAGTCGTGAATATCTTCCAGCATTAATATTTCCATGAACATCTGACCACGCAAAGAAAGAATTTTCCTTGTTTAAAATTTCATTTTATCGATGACTTGTACACGTTTTTTTTCCAGATTTGAAGTATTTCAGTCAGCATTAATAGAATCATGACTTTATTTGTTACGTGCAATTTGCCTGCATAGAGCAGATACATGGGTATACAAAGTATTGCAAACCATTGTGTGAAAGTTTTTGGAAGTCACTTGAATCGTAAAACTTAAGAATTTTACAAAAGGATTAACATCTTATGCTAAAATCACATGTATATGCTTTCTAAAGATGCACAACCATGTTTGATGTTAGCATTATATACCCTTTCAGGTGTAATATAACTGGAGCTTTGGTTGAGTCATGCATGGTAGTCCATGAACCTGTGCCTTGCCTTCATGCCGTTCACGGAATGACCAACCTTTGCCCTGGTTGGGAACAATCTGTAATCATCACCATATTAAAGTCGTGAATTAGCTATCAAAGATGGTTTTGGTTGTTCCTCCCTCTGCTTTCGCTATCAAGATCATGAATATGCCATAAAAGATAGTTATTGTCTATCTCCTGTTACCTTGGTTCATCCCTCTTTCTGCTTGACCCCACTTTACCTTCTTGTTCCCACCATCTCTCCCCCCATCCGTACCAACACTCCCTCACTTTTGGTTATCTCTCTTTCCCCCTTTCTCCAGTACCCATCCTCTTCACTTGGAAGAAAAATCCACCTCATACTTTTTCATATAAATATAATCAGAGAAGATGACTTTAAAACCTAACGGTTGATTTGATCTGAGTCTTAAAATTTTCAAAGTTTGTAGATATTGAATAATAACCTGAATATTATAAATCATATATCACAGCAGCTGGAAAAACTAACACAACCTAATCAAGTACAAAAGTAAAATTATGTCCAGAAAACTACTATAACATTGAAACCCAAGCTATGATGGGAACAATGGAAGGATGTAGATGAATTACTATGTGTCTAGGTCATCTAGGGGATTCACTCTAATCAGTATTGGTGTCTCCATAAAATCCACCCCTTCTGCTAAAATTGAGCTGTTGCACTCTCTACATGCAATGCAAGGAAAAGACTCTGTAATCACAAGCACTCTGATCTGTATAATATAAGTCATTCCGCAAGAGCCAGCTGTTTCCGCACCTCATAGCTGCTGCTGAAATGTCCAACAATGATCAAAGAGGGGCTGAACCATCACTCCAAAATGACAGGGAATAAGTCAACACTATGTATTCAATATGTCTGACTGTCGCAAGAACAAACCCTACATGTAGAGTAATCCTAACTTCTGTGAACGTCTGATATACATCCTAACCCTACATGAATGTAGATCCATGTCCCATGCGAGATTCATTGACTACTTATAACATTAATCATACTAAAGGGTGTTCTCTAAGTCCAAGCATCATTGAGGTCGTATGACAAATCATATTTGTAAAAAAATGTCTTCACTCTAAATGGGCCATCAGGGATCTATGGCTCAAATGATCCTTAAGAGTCCAAAAAGAGGTATTAAGAACATGCTCAAATCATCCTAGCCAAAAACTCTGCAGGTTTCGATGCAAAGGACTGATTAGGTTACATGTACCATAGAGGAAACTGAGATTTATTGCCACATCTCATACAGTAGCCAGGTGAAAGGAGACTGTCATTTGAACAAATTTCATGTGTCAGTTAGAGTGGTTCAAATGGGTTGGTGGCTGGGTGGTGAAAGACAAAGTCCATGCGCATGGAAAACTGCATGTGGATATAAAGCAATGTTATATTTTCAAGCCTACATAATGCATGGGTTAACCCTGAAACAAACTTTTTACCCTAAAAAATGGAATTTCTGTCATCCACATGAACCCAAGATATGTTATTCTCTGTCTGCCCCATTAGTTGGCTTATCCAACCACTTGCTCTACATCCATGCATCCATACACTTGTCTAGTGTTTGGGTGCCTTATTCGGCCCATTGTCATAATTATACAAAATCTCTTTCCCCTTAAGTCCATTCTTGTCCTCAGAAATGGTGTTGGTAGGCATATGAGAAAGAGGTTATATTGGCTGCTGCCATTGAACTCCATCATCATGTACATGGTCACTTCTCTGAATGCCTTCCCCTATCCTTCCCCTTAGGAATACTTTTGGGAAGAGAATTGAAAATTGGGAAACCTTTGAATAGTCCTTAAAGTTACCCACTCCCATGTAGCACTATCCTCTGGACTATCCATCCACTTCACCGAACACTCTTTACGGGTGAATTTTAGCTCATTTCTCACGAGTGTGTATTATTATCTTTTGTTCATCTGGGATAGATTGAATAAAACAAGGCTCTATAACCTCACTCTCAAGAATGAGGTTGTCACGTTCACCGAGTTTTCCATACACAATTTCATGGAGCGGCCTTTCCTCTTGTCAAGGAGAGTCGGCACAAGCCATGGAGAGTTGCTTGATCAAATGAAACCTTTATTTAGGTGTACCAAATGAAACCTTTATTTAGGTGTACCAAATGAAACCTTTATTTAGGTGTTCCAACTTCCTTGACCTATCATTCCACTTCTTCATGTTGTACTTGATTAAGCCTATAAGCTAGTTTACTAAATGGTTTAGTATCAATGACTAACTATATGGCATAAACAATCCTCTCTCTCTCTCTCTCTCTCTCTCTCTCTCTCTCTCTCTCTCTCTCTCTCTCTCTCTCTCTCTCTCTCTCTCTCTCTCTCTCTCTCTCTCTCTCTCTCTCTCTCTCTCTCTCTCTCTCTCTCTCTCTCTCTCTCTCTCTCTCTCTCTCTCTCTCTCTCTCTCTCTCTCTCTCTCTCTCTCTCTCTCTCTCTCTCTCTCTCTCTCTCTCTCTCTCTCTCTCTCTCTCTCTCTCTGTGTGTGTAGAGTCAGAGCCACGTCTCCCCAGCCTTTTCGTTTCATCTTCTACACAGGGTTACTACACTTGTACATGGTTTTTGTCTCATAGGCCACGTTTGGCCTCCAAAAGATGTTAATATGACTTTCTTCTTTCTTTCTTCTCTCTCTCCCCCTCCCCCTCCCCCTCCCGCTCCCCCTCCCCCTCCCCCTCCCCCCCCCCCCTCCCTCCCTCCCTCCCCCACCCCCCTCCCCCCCTCTCTCCCTCCCTCCCTCCCCCCCCCCCCTCCCTCCCTCCCTCCCTCCCTCTCTGTGTGTGTGTGTGTGTGTGTGTGTGTGTGTGTGTGTGTGTGTGTGTGTGTGTGTGTGTGTGTAAGCCATTTGCTAAGCTCGTAAGAAAAAACATCCCGAAATTCATATATAAAATCCTTAAACTTATTAATCATATGTGTAGGCAAAAAAGAACAATGTGCCTCCCTTATTAGACCCATTGTCAATTAATATGATGATGTCCCTCATGGAAGAAATGAGGGTAAGTAGTGGAAAAAGAATCTCAAAGCTATCAAGTCTTAGGCTATCTAGGAGCATAAGAAGCACAATTGTGGGGGATCCACATCTTGAACTAGGGATTCAATTTATAGTGGGCAGAGTTGTAAATACTCGGGTTGTTCAATTGTAGCTAGGAAGGCTGTGCTTATGAGGACTTTGTACAATGATGTGTCGGGGATCTAGTTTTCTTTACTATTCATCAAGGGGAAAAAAATATTGTCATTAGTGTTTACATACCCAAATCACCAATGGAAAGATTGAACGCTTGGAAATGGCATTTAAATATTCTTCTACATCATGAAGCAGAACTATATCATGCAAGAATCTTGCTTATCAGAGATTTTAATACGTCAGAACTGCAAGTGGATTGCATCACTACATCGACAATCATTGCTTCCCAAGAAACGCAACACTGGCATCAAATTCTACAAGTGTTGAATTGTAAATGTATGTATATATGTATGTGTGTATGTATGTATGTATGTATGTATGTATGTATGTATGTATGTATGTATGTATGTATGTATGTATGTATGTACGTA
The DNA here is from genome assembly GCA_020310875.1 of Ceratopteris richardii. Classification (NCBI taxonomy): domain Eukaryota; kingdom Viridiplantae; phylum Streptophyta; class Polypodiopsida; order Polypodiales; family Pteridaceae; genus Ceratopteris; species Ceratopteris richardii. Next base: position 145,895 of record MU260825.1, on the reverse strand, counting down.
TGTATGTATGTACGTACGTGCGTATGTATGTACGTACGTACATGCGTGCGTACGTGCGTGCGTACGTGCGTGCGTACGTGCGTGCGTACGTGCGTGCGTGCGTGCATGCGTGCGTGCGTACGTGCGTGCGTACGTGCGTGCGTACGTGCGTGCGTGCGTGCGTGCGTACGTGCGTGCGTACGTGCGTGCGTGCGTGCGTACGTGTGTGCGTGCGTACGTGCGTGCGTACATGCGTACGTGCGTACGTGCGTGCGTACGTGCGTGCGTACGTACGTATGTATGTACGTATGTATGTTCGTATGTATGTACGCATGTGTATGTGTGTATACACACACACACATATATATGTGTAAAATTTTTAAATGGACAAACCTTATGAGCCTTACCTCCGAGGTAAAGTTCTTCCCTCAAACCAAATACATATCGAACCTTACGAACCTTACCACCTTGAAGCTAAGTGTGAATTCTTTTCAATAGAAATCAAATATCTTGGACACATTATATCTAAGAAAGTAGTTCAAGTAGATCCTGAAAAGGTCCAAGTTATTCTTAATTGGCCATACCCTTAAATTATTACAGAACTTCAAAGTTTCTTAAGGTTAGCAAGATATTATAGAAAGTTTATACCAAACTTTGCAAAGATCTCAATCCCTTTATTTGAAAAGCTGAAGGGAAAGCCTAAAAGCCTTACTTGGGATAACGAATGTTAAGAAATTCTTAGCATTGGCCCCGATTCTATAGATAGTAGATTCAAATAAAACCTTTGTGGTTCAAATAGATGCAAGTGAATTAGCGATTGGAGCCGTGTTGAATCAAAATAATCGATCAATTGCTTTTGAAAGTCAAAAGTTAAACTCAGCTCAATGCAATTATTCTACCTACGAAAAAGAGCTTTATGCCATTGTACATGCTCTAAAGAAATGAAGAAATTACTTGTTTGGCACTAAAGTGACTAAAGTGTTTGATCAAGGAAGTATCAAATGGTTTGCAAATCAATATGAGAAGGCGATATGTGCTCCGACGCTCAATGAATTCGACTATGAACTCGGATATCGAAGAAGGAAATTCAATGTAGTTGCAGATGCTTTAAGCCATATGCCTATGTTGAATTCTTTGAGTTTTATACAAAACTCCAATGACTTAGTAGAGTTGATGAAAGGCAAGTATCAAGAAAGTAATAAGTTTTAAGGAAGCCTAAAAGAAGGCTTTAAATCAAGTTACAGACTTATTATTTGAAGATAAATTTAAGCATTACAATATTCAAGATGAATATCTATTTACAAACGAAAGGTATGTGTACCTTGCAATCAAGAACTTAGAAGGAGAGCTTTGTTTGAATGTCATGATACGCAAAGTGTCGATAATTTAGGAACCAACAAGACTTATGAATTGGTCAAAAGATAGTTTGTACTTGAAGATATGTTGTGAGCCTATGTATCCTCAAACCAAAATAATTGGAAAGACCACCTACCTTTAGTTAAGTTTGCTTATAATAGTGCTAAGCATTCAAGAACTCAATATAGTCCCTTTGTATTAATGTACGGGTTCAAGCCAAGGGCACCGTATTCAGTTGGATTGCAAAATAAGAAAGTCCAAGAAGCTAAAGATTTCTTAGAAGATATGAACGTTAAGCTTAAAGTAGCTAAAGAAAAATTGAGGAAAGTCGTGGATAGAGCTAAAGTATATTGCAACCCTAAGAGGTGACATATTTCCTTTCAAGTTGGAGAACAAGTATATTTGAAAGTTCTCGAAAAATCAAAAACCTTGAAAACAAGACCATGTCCTAAACTATCTCCAAGATTTTGTGGTCCTTACAAGATTCAAAAAGGTTCGGACTTTGGTCTATGAGTTGGAGCTTCCAAACGATTGTCTACTTCACCCAGTATTTCATATTATAAGGTTGAAAAGAAAACGGTTGAACAAGAGAATCTTGCATCTTCAGAGACAATAGTCCAACCTATCTCACTTCAAAACATCCCTCATGAACCAGAGAAAATACTATGCACTCGAGATAAAAAGACCAAGAATCATTTATACAAAGAGTGCCTAGTCAAATGGAAGGATGGGATAGAAGAAAGCACCACTTGGGAATGAGTAAGTTCAATCAACAAAAGATTTCCCTCTTTTCCAACTTTAAGTTAGAAACGAAGCAAATCTTTGAGCACGGGAGAATACTCCACATATTATACTTACACATATTTTTGAGGATGAAAATGTTAAAGGGGGGGAATAATGTTATATAACTAGGGTTAATTGCATAAGTTCCAAGGGTTAATTGGGGAACCTTTGGAGAACCCTTCAGTTTTATTTACAAAACCTTGGGAATTGAATGGTTTGAATCTTAAAATTTTTATCCTGAGGTGTGGAGCTCAATTTAATTGGATGATTCAAGTCAAGACCCTTTGAGGTTGTATGTACAAGTCTATAGCTCCTCTCTTAAGAAACCATGTGATTTCCAAGTGATTCCATGTGCTTCCATGTAAACCCATGTGATTGCTTTACTTAGAAACCCATGTGAAGAACCTTTCTTGGGACACCATGAAACTTGGATAAACGGCAGGCCTAGATCCCTTGGGTTAGAGGTATTTGTATGGGTGGAGTTGGATGGGTACATACGTACTCTCATTTTCACAAGGTGGACATTATACTCAAAGCTTGGAAGCTACACTACAATTAATTTTGCACAAGTGAGCTCCATCCCCTAGTGATAGCAATGAAGTACACATTCATCTTGGATTCCTTTGATCTCATTGCTTTCTTATAGACGACAAAAATGATGATACCTTTGGAGCATATAGGGATGGTCATAGCCATGTCTCTCAATGGATTGACCATTTGAAGGTTGTGATCATCTCCAAAGTTGACCTCTTTAACTAATATCTCTATCTTGCACTCACCAGAGAAGTCATCCATAGAGTGCATTGGGTACTACTTGTGCTAAGTACTCTTCTCCTTGGTCCAACCATAGGGAATTTCTAAAAATGAGAGGTCGTCTAGAGCTTCTGGACCAAAACCTATAGTAAGAGGGTCTTGCCAATGATATGTATGTTCTAGACATGCAACAATGAAAAAATCCAAATTTGCTTACCTCGTTGATTTTGACATAACAATGTAGGCCGGTCTATTAGTAACATTTGCCCCACTTTTAGGGAGTTTCCCATGGTGGACTGAGTAGACAATTGAAATATTTTCCCAACTTGAAGTTTCTGCCCAACTTCAGTCTTACCAGCCAAAGATGCATGCCCAACTTCAGGAGTCTTACCAACCAAAGATACATGCCCAACTTGAGTAGTTTTCCCAACGAGAGGTTGGAGGAGTCTTCCAAAAGGAGTCATCTCCCGAGCTCAAGATGTCTTCCCAACATGCCGACTTGGAGGTGTGTACTCAACTTGCCTAATTGGAGGAGTCTGTCCAACTAGAGGTGTTTTTCCAACTTGCCCAAATGGAGGTGTCTTCCCAACTTGCCCAAATGAAGGAGTCTACCCTAAGTAGAGGTGTCTTCCCAACTTTCCCAACTCGAGAAGTCTGCTCAATCGGAGGTGTTTGCCGAACTTGCCCTAATGGATGAGTACGCCTAAGTGGAGATGTCTTCCTAACTTGCCCAATTGGAGGTGGTCCATCCAAGGGTAGTTGTCTAACTTGCCCAACTTATCCACATTGGAGGAGTCACCCCACTTGGCATGGGAGAAGTCGCCCAAGACCACTAGGTGTACTTGCCCAAGTTGGTCCACTAGGTGCCCCTACAGTTGGTCTAATAGGCCCTTCCCAATTTTGTCTACTTTGGCAAGTAGGCAGATTTCCATTTCTGGCTATCTTGATAGCAAACAATCTTTGCAAACTCTTCCATATTAAAATCTTGAAAATCACACTTTCTTACCACTTCTTGCCCAACAAAAAGTGGTTGGACATTGTATGCTCAAGAGTCACTGATAGGTGCAGAAGGTTAGCAAAGCCCTTGAGAATCCTCTTCCTCCACAATTTCATGTATTTCAATTGTGCAACATTTCGGGCTGCTCATCATCTAACTTAGCAAGCTATCTTCTTCAAGAGGCAAGAAAGGCATTACCTCTATGTCCATTGTGTGGTCAATTGTTTTTGCATGATCGCACCCTTCTTCCAAATGTATCTTCAACTCGTCATTTGACTTGGTTGAGATCCAAAGCATATTCTTACCCCCATCTTGAAGTGGCTTGGTCTACCTATCTCTTCAAGAGCATCGGGAAAGAAGTGTCCTAGAGCAATCAATAACAACAAAATCAAGTGTGAATTGGTAGCTTTGGACTATCATGAGTATCTTTTCAATGATGCCAAGGGGTTGGACCCAATGTTTATCTGTCAATGTCACTATGAATGGTGCTGCCTTCGTCAAGCCCATCCTTAGTTTCCTCTTAGTGAAATCAGACATTAAGTTGATGCCAGACCCACAATCAACTATAACCCCTATCTAAACTTCATTTTTTTTTGGAAATTCTCAATCTTGAACCATGATAGTCTGCCAATGGACCAAGGGAAGTCTACCATAAAGCCATTAATGTTTGCTCATGGTGGGCTCAAGTATGCAAAGTGTATGAATTTTAGTAAGTCCTTCGTACTTTGGCATCCATTTTTATCAATTGATATAGACTGAACTTGCAATGAGTTGTGTGTGTGTGTGTGTGTGTGTGTGTGGAGAGAGAGAGAGAGATACATTTAGTAACTTGTTCTTAATCATGGCAAGAATTCCTTAAAGCATATAAAAATGGATAGTTTATTTCAAAAAGCTTTGATACTTGAAAACAAGGATAATTTTTACCAAGTTACAATCCAAAAGATTTGATTTTCTTCAGCATAATTCAAATAATAAAATAATAATAGAAATCTTGGAATAAATCACTTGCCTTGATTGTTGCCCAATCTTGAAATTTTTTAGTATGTCTAAATGTACACGATGATAGTAAAATATCATATGTACATTGTAGACTCATTGCATTAACTAGGTGAAGGTCAAACTTCAATTTTAAGGTCTTTAAATTTATGTCCAATTTTGAGTTTGAGTTGATGGGAAAGCTTTGATATTGAGCATATGATTGTCTTGCTCAAACTTGTCTTTGGATAATGACTTGGTGAAGATATATGCAGCATTCTCCTTTTAGGAACATAGAGAAGCTTCATATCTCTTAATTATGTGAGTTCATGAATATAGTGATAACGATGTCCAATATATTTGGTTTTTGCATGGAAAAATAGGTTCTCACAAAAAAAAAATAGGTTTTTATCTAGTGCAATAGCACTTTCAACTATATGGGGAAATCAAAGCAGATAATCTCAAAGTGTAAGGCTTGCTTCACACTACACAATGGCACACCTATGCTTCACATGCAATCAAATGAAAGAATGGCACGTGGCATACTTCATTCAGACTGTGCGGCAGCACTGCCAATTTCAAATAGTTCAACATCAAGATTACTTCACAATTTCAAATAAGGTTACACGAATTTTGATTGGTTTGAAATCATTCATATTAAACCTTGCTAATTATGCACATATTTTTTTTGTTTCATAACAATATGATCATTATTTTGCTCAAATTGAATATGCAAATAATAATGAAGTAACCCTATATCAGGCATAGTAAAATCTTTCCTAAAATCATTGGGATTGGACAAACTTATCTTTATTGGGTCATATGAGCAAAATGTTATTTCATCATATATACCTTTCTTTTGAGAAAAGCCTTTTATCATTAACCTTTCTTTATACCTAACAATAGTGATATCTAATTTTCATTTAGTTTTATATACCCAATGGCCTTTTTATTAGGTGTCAATTAACGAGCATCCCTAGTTGATCTAATATCAATTGACTTCAACTCATCTTCCATTGCTTTGACACATTTCTTATCTTGCAAAGCTTCACTTATAGAAGAAGGTTATCCTTCATCTATGATCATAGTCATAATAACATCATCTATGAAATCATCAAGTGACTTCTATGCAGCTTTCTTTTGTTTGATATCTATTGATCTTGCTTGTCTTCTTGTCCTACATGATAGGGGTCTATTCATTATTGACTCTTGCAAGGTTTCCAAGTATCAATGAGGTATCCTATATGCTTGTGGAGTTAGTTGATATCTTTAAGCATTTTCTTCTTGTGGTTCTGAAAACATCCCTAATAGCAAATGATGCCAAAAGTGGTTGAGGTGAAGGTGCATAAAGTAATACTTGTGTATCTAGATTTCAACCATAGGAAGTAAATCTTGAAAATTGGCTCTTGCAAGCTCACAAGAAAATAGAAATTCTTAATGACTACAAGGTTGATTTTCCGCAAAAATAACATCTCTATTAATAAAAGTTCTCTTTGTACCTCATTCATAAATTTTGCATGACCATAGATGCATTTATTGCATTATTATCAACCTTGGACCTAAGTTCTTGTGGAACATAAGCATATAAAGATAACCCAAAACCCTAAAATAATTGACATTTGGTTTTTTTATCATAATAAGTTTTTTAGAATGTTCCATTTTGTAGTAATCTTAGCCATATTTTTCATGTGATCCAAACATGTCAAACTGTCAAACCCAAACAAAATGTGACAAGTTTTTTATATAGAAAATCTTCAAACTCTTTTGATATATAATTCTATCCATACATAGAGTTTGAACTTTCAAATCTGCATGGGATAATGTTTCTTGTAGGCAAGAGGAGCGTCCCCATATAGGTCCATAACATGAAAATGTCCCTTGGACGCGTCCCCATGATGGACACTTGAGACGCCGGTGTGCAAGGGGATGCAACCATCCCGATTGGGTGTCCCTATGGATATGGTTTGGGGGATGGCGTCCTGGCATCCCTGAGACTCGAGATGCGTGCCCCTGACTTTTGATTATTTGAGCCCTCTTTTGAAATTCTTCCCTTACATTTTCTTCAATGCCAATATTGTCCAATTTTCTTCTAAGCAATGAATATTTAGCCACAATACATGATTGCACAAAGTTTTCAAGAATGTCCCATGCTTCTTTGGAAGCCCCACAAGAGTTTGTGTGATATGATTAACCTTTTGATAGATAAGGAAAGGATGGTAGTTCCTTGAGCATCCCTATAGTTCTATCTCTTTTGTTTTGCAATAGAATGGGCTTGCTACGTAGTTGGAGTATTTGGAGCATCTCAATTGGAAGAACGAGGTGATTCAAGACCTATAGATCTCCTTCTTCGGTTCTTTGGGGCACCACCACTAGGTCTAGGGTTACCTCCAATGACATGATCTCATAAACCTTTTGCAAGTTTCATAGTAGGTCGTAAGCATTATCCTCTAACTTGCCCTCTAAAATAAGAATACTCAACGCATTTGCTTGACCTCTTTCAGACATAGCAAGATATGTGGTAGAAGAGGCTTTTGATGTTAGGCATCTAAAATTGAACCACTTCAGTTGACTTGCTGAATAGCATGTATATATGTGTATATGGAGTCAATCTAAGTGGACTTTGAGTTTGCTCTTAAAAACTACGAATGTACACTGATTTTGGGAGTACAAAAGTGATAATGATAATATGGAATCAGGTTCAACCAAACGAATGTGTTGATGAAGCTGACAATTAACCGATTTGACCAAATCTGACGCGTTTGTCTAGTTTCTACGGTTCAACCAATTTTGATCAAAATTTGTAAGTTTGACCAAAGTTGACCAAACATATGCAAAATCGATTTGAATTGACCACTATCTTATCAATTATACTTACTGAACATCTATCTTAAATTATTTTTATTGAGCTAATCGGAGAAGTCTTGATCTCCAATTATAGTAGAGTTCCTCCTCCACACTTTTCTCATGACAGGATAATTTTTTTTTCTTGTACACAAGTAGTAATGCTAATTGCAGCTCATTCAGATGAACTTACGGGTATACAGGTGTTCTTGATCATCAAGGAGCCATTTTGTACTAAATATTGGTTTGTGGAGGTGCATATTCTTAAATATATGGATAGCCTCAAAGTTTAAAATTAGATATTAGGTTTTTATGCATTTCTCAATAGGACCGCATATTTCTACGTTTCTGCTTTGTTTTCTAAAGTTCCATTACAAATGAAGTCAAATTCGTTTGTAAAACTAGCAAAACCCTCGCACAATCGATACTGTAGTTTTTTTGTTTTTTTCGAGGAAGACAGAAAGCAAACTAAAACCATGAAGAAAATGCAGGGCCTCGAGTAAAGGGATGAAGCAGCCTACAATCCGTATAGTTTTGCAAACGTCGCTCATCTATGAAAAGTTGTAAACAAGGATGAATGCATTCCCAACCGGTAAAGAGCAAGAGTCAGTATTTACTGAAACGTAGGCGGACACAAATATCGATAAAGTCTCCTGTCGGCGCTGATACTCTACTTTCAGGCAGCGCTGTTCCATCCGGAGGTATCATCGGAGTGTCTAGCTCTCTTTCTTCGAGTGCTTCTGCACAACGTGACCGTCTTCAAGCAGCTGCTGATAAAGTAGCGAAAGATTTAACTAGGACTCCCTTCTCCTCGTTCACCTCTCTTGTTAAGGAATGTACTTCCGCAAAAGCTTTGCTCGAAGGACGTATAGCTCATGCCATCGTAGTATATGGAAGTTTCGATGGGGAAACATACATGGGAAACCTTCTTATCGAAATGTATGGCAAGTGCGGGTACCTCGAGGATTCCCGTGCTATCTTCAACAAGATGCCAACACGCAACGTTTTCTCCTGGAACATTATCATATCCTTGTATGCACACAATGATTCGGGAAAGGAAGCTCTGAATCTCTTTACCGTGATGTTGCAATTGGGGACACAACCTGATATATGCACATTCTCTAGTGTCGTTTACGCAACTTTAGTTTTGAAATCTCTTACTGATGCTAAGCTCATACATCATACAACTCTTCATGAAAGTGTAGAGATAGATACGCATCTGGCATCTGTATTAATGAATATGTATGGGCAATACAGCAGCCTTGAGGATGCCCGGGCCATTTTTGACCCCCTTTCCCATAAGGATGATGTATCCTGGAATTCTATTATTACCGTATATTCCATGCATGGACATGATTGTGAGGTTCTGCAGCTCTTCCAAAAAATGCCTAATCATAAGGCAAATTATGGTAGAATCGCTGTGTTATGTGTAGTGAATGCATGTTGCAATCAAAAAGGCTTACAGAATGGTAATTTGATACATGCCCTGGCTGTGGAGGATGGATATCACGCAGATATGTGCATCAGCACAGCACTTTTGAGCATGTATAGCAACTGTGGCAGCCTTAAAGATGCTGAGGGAGTATTTGCAAGGATAATGCATCATGATTTGATATCGTTGAGTGCTATGATAGCTGTCAATACACTACATGGAAATGACAAAGAAGCTTTTTCCTTGTTCTCTCAAATGCATCAAGAAGGATTGAAACCTGATAAAGTAACCCTTGTGTCTATAATCAGCACATGTGCTGATCAAACAGCTTTGACAAAGGGCCAACTTATCCATGCTAGTGTAACAGAGTATGGGTTGGATTCAGATGTCTTGAGTGGAAACGCTCTTGTCAATATGTATGGTAAGTGTGGAAGCTTATTAGACACCAAATATGTATTCAATAACATGTCAATGCGGAATGTGCTGTCATGGACAGCTATGATTGAAGTGCAGGCATATTTTGGCTTTGCAGCTGAATCTTTTGAGCTTTTTTATAAGATGCAGGAGCAAAATGTTACTCCTAACGATGTGACTTTTCTTAATGTGTTGTGTTCCTGCAGTCACACAGGGTTGATAGATGAAGGATGTTTCTTCTTTATGTCCATGATTTTAGATTCTGAAGTTGAGGTCACTCCTGAACATTGTGCATCTTTGATAGATTTGTTTGGAAGAGCTGGGCGATTGGCAGAGGCAGAGTTGGTTATTTGTGAGATGTCTCTGGAGCCAAATGCAGTGATCTGGGAGACTCTTCTCAGTGCATGTAAAATGCACAATGACTTCAGTCGAGCAATGATAGCAGCACAACGTGCCATTTCACTAAATTCAAAGAGCTTTTCAACCATCAGATGTGTAGCTGGTGGGGGACATGAAATAGACCACTGGAGTTATGAAAGTTGATGTATAAACCATAAGACCAGGCATATTGACTTGTTAATGTTCTGCCTTTTTAACAATTTATGCTGTATATGATGTGAAAGAACCAAAGGTATTTCATGTCACAATACATTTGTTATTGCAGGCCCTCAATCTTTGCTTAGTGTTTTTCCATAGGTTCTGGTAGTTTACTTTTCTGCTCTTAGAAGTTGTATGTCATCTCCAATTTTACTCTAAAAAAATTTATTTTTAATTTTAATTCAGTGAGAAAACGTTGTTTCACCATTAATATGTATTGATTCAATCTGTAACGTGATTCAATAATACTAGTTCTACATGTGACCAGAGGTAATCAGTTTAAAATGGCATAAATAGATGACCATCGTATAGTGAAAGTAGATGGGATTGAATTGTAAGATTTGGTAAAGAAATCGGAACCGACATTGTGGAGAGTTAACCATAGTTCACACAACTAGCTTGATTTAGATGAGCATGAAGCTGCATCCAAGGATGAAGGGTAGATAAGATACTTAGGATGGGATTATGGTGCCTTTTGCCATTTGACATGATGATGAGTAGTAATCAGGTGGTGCTACTAACTATAACCTTTGTTTAACCTATGGCCCTTTCTTGACTAACATTTCTCTAAACTTTTGCTCATGGATCATTGTGAATGAAAAGTTTTCAATTTCCATACTTATTTTTTCAGGATTTACTTCAAGTTTTTAAATGTGATTCATGCTTGAATTCTCAATCAAATGCCTAAAACCTGAACAGTCATCTTTTTGAAGAGGGGTCAATTTTCCAATTATATGCTGATTTTTTATCTTTAATCACAAGGACGGCATGCCTCACTCCGACTCCATCGGGACATGCCAAGCTCCATATGAGCCGGATTTTGCAGAAGTGTGGATCTCGTAGTTTGGGTCATGGCACTTTGCCTCTGATTAGGCTTAATGTGCCGATCCCAATCAAGGACTTCCAAGAAGATCCTATCGTCAAAAAGATGGCCAGTCCTTCTAAGTCAATTCACGACCGGTCGTCCATGTGCCCTTCGCCATCAAAACAAAAGATTGGGCCATTCCGCACAAGGCAGGAGCCCAAGTGGAACACTAAGGCCCAAAGCCGGTTCTACTTTAAAATTGCCCCGTCCCGGGCAAATATAGCAATAGGGGTCCAAGCCCGTTTTGGAATGGGAGAGGCCTCATTGTCACTCCACGCATATCCTTTGGGTCCTTGCCACATTCCTTAATTATCAAGGTACGACGGAGCCCAGACTGCAAGAGTCGGCCAAGGTAATTCCCACCTAAGGAAAAGGGGTCTATCGATGGCCCACAACTTTACATTCCACAAACAACACGGACATGCCACACATCATAGTGACTGACGACGTGTGTGGCTTACAACGATCAAAGCGGCCTACGGCGCATATTTTTTTGTGGCTTATGGCGCAACGACTTACCACACATTGAGACGACTTACTACCCGAAGCGATTTATGAATACCGACCGGCTAAACCCTTAGGACAAACCCCAGCCACGAAGGAACCCGCGGGCATCCCCCAACCTTAGGCATGAACGAGACGGCGTTGCAGACTTACAACTCATAGAGATCTAGCGCCACGACTTACATACTCGCCAGCCACCCGAAAACGGGCCTATCGACGGCCCAAGCGACCTTTAGCTCAAGGCACGGACGTGAGGCACACGGTGCGACTTACATTCACGCCGATCGTTTCACTTGAAATTTTGCCCAAGCCACAAAGGGACCCGCAAGAAACACCCACATAGGGCATGGATGGGAGGGCAAGGCCACGACCCCGCAAGCCACGTGAAAACAGACCTATCGACGGCCCAAGCTACGTTTCACCCAAGGCACGGACATGGGGCGTATGGTTGTGACTCACATTCACACAAGCCGTTTTTAGTTGAAAATTTTCCCCGGCCACAAAGGGACCCACAGGCGGCAACATATAGGGCAAGGACAAGAGGGTAAGACCATGAACCTGTCATGGGAGCACTACATTGTGCCCTCTGACTACAGTAGACAAGATTTCGGAAATACACTTCTGATTACAAGAACACCCATGAAGGGAAAACGATACAAGAATGCGTGACTGAGACAAGATGTCCCACAACCCAAGACTGATAGGTATGAATAACTCAACTAGAGATGATACTGAAGATCCCACAACCCGGGATCGTAAGTATGGAACAAGATATCTGGATTATAAGAACTCCCTTCTGAGAGATGAACTAGATACAAGAAAGAACTCGACAGGATCTCGTACTACGAGATTACAAGAGGACAACACAGGATGTCCAAGAACTAGGCTACACAAGACTGGAACAAGAAACAAGACGAACTGGAACTGGAACTTGGAGAGTACTTGGCGGTCACGACTCCTTGAGCTCCCAAGACCGGTATTAGCAAGATTGAGAATGAATGTGGCCGACCCCTCCTTTTATAGGTGTTCAAAGTAACAAACAGTCGATCTTGGGATTTTGACACGTTTTGGATGCAATGGAAGCATTAATTTCTCCAAACTCTGAACCAATCATGAGATATGTAACATCACATGGAATCTGAGGGTTAAGATGGTTTCCTTTGTCCATGACAGAACCCGTCGACCATCGTTTTTCACATAGTGCATACCTCGGCCCCGTCCAACCCGACGGGTAGCACGGCACTTCACTTTGAATAACTCTCGGCACGCCGGCGCAAGAGTAAAAGATAGGGACTTTATTCTGTCCATAAAAATTTGGGCCTCAAGGCGCTCACTACCATGGCTGATGCGATACCCTCACAGGAGAACACGATTAGATGGCCTTTTTGCTTCCATATTTGTGCTTAGCTCGGAGGCAACTCAAACAAATGATCTTGCTTTATTTCCAAAAGGACGGGTCTTATAGTCAATAAACGGATTGAGCGCACGTTGCGTTTCGGCACATGGAAGCATCACCGTTTTCCTAGCACTCTACCCTGCCAACCCACCTGTGGTGGAGCACAAAGGGACTTCCTTGTGTTGCTCCCCGGTTTAAGACTTGCATACGGAGGCCCCCCACCCCAAAGGGACACGACCTACGAAGTGTCAAAGCGTCTTACAGCACTACCCCGGCCCAAAGAACAAGGCAGCGGCATATGGAGGACATTACCTCCTACCTCACAGTGGTTGCCACGGAATCATCGACGAGAGGCAAACCAATGAGGGAATCAGCGAACTGGAGTGGGCAGACAAGCAAATCTGACCCATAAACACAATGACGAGAAATCATTGTCTTGCATAGGATCATAAAAGATTGGGGCGGCCTACCACACTGACCCCATTACCCGTGCCATGCAGGCTTGAAGCACCGATCTGCTTCTGTTTGTGGATGGCAGACATTGCGATGTCCATAAAAAAAACAATTCTCCCATTTTTGTGCCAAAACGAGCCGATGTCCAAGCGGGGACTGATGGCCAACTATCTCATATGAAAAAAAATTTGCCCTTTTTGTCGACGAGCCGACGACTGGCACTCCCGACAGCGGATGCACCCACCAACCGAGAGTCGAAGCTCTGATACCAAATGTGACGGTCCGCTCCGAAGGGAGGCCTTCTTTGCCTAACCCGCAAGGAGAGGAACGCCACGAAGTTAAAGGGGCAATCCCCTTAAATAACCCAAGAGCGAGCGGGACTAAGTAAAGTGGTCCGAAGGCCGTTGCATAGCGAAAGCAGGGACTTAACCAAGAAGATAGAAGGGACAGCCGTCAAAGGCGGGCAAGCTCGGTGATGCGCTGTCGTCAAGTCCAAGGTTGTCATTTGCAAAGAGGCATAGTGGCTCTCCATTGCCACACACATCCAAAGCCCCTTTGAGTGAGCGGGTGAGATGAGGGATGGGCCGGCCCCATGCCGGCCTGCTCGACCGTCAAGATACAAGACCCGTCAAGGATTGACAGGGGGGCACTCCCGTTGTCGAGCATCTACCCACGATGCAAGGGAGAACCGACGTTCCCATAAAACGTGAGGAAGGAAAGGCTAAGCACTTACGCCCTTTGTGCTTCGTCACCCGAATGTTGGGAGCATTCCTAGCCAGTCTGTTGTCCAGAGGCATGCACGGTTACCACTCCCCTTATAGTTGCGCACAATTTGGCGCAACAGGGCAAACCACCCAAACATCACGAGGGGCTAGAAAGAAAACCATGGAGACAAAGGGGCATGACAGAAGGTTCGGGGGGGGAGGGGGGGGGGGGGGGGGGGAGGGGAGGGAATGGCGATATGGAGGGATGCAAACGAAGAACGTGGAGAGGGGGGGAGGGAAGCGAGGTGACAATCCACTCCAAGGGAAGGCCTTTTTTGCTTAACCGGCAAGAAGACAGACGGCCACGAAGTTAAAGGGGCAATCCCCTTACGTAACCAGCGAGCATGTGAGACTTAGAGTAGGTTGGCCTGAAGGCCGATTGCATAGCGGAAGCGGGACTTAACCTGAAAGCGTGAAGGGAGGGCCGTCGAAGGCGGGCCAACCTCACAGTAGATTGCCGTCAAGTCCAAGGTTGCTCATATTTTGTGCGACTTATGGCGCAATGGCTTACCGTGCATTGAGACGACTTACAGCTCGAAACGATTTACGCATGCCGGCCAGTTAAACCCTTAGGACAAACCCCGACCGCGAAGGAACCCACATGCGTCCTCCAATCTTAGGCACGAACAAGACGATATTTGCAGACTTACAAACTCAAGGAGATGTGGCGTGACAGCTTACATACTCGTTAGCCACTCAGGAACGGGCCTATCAACATCCCAAGCTGCGGTTCACCTCAAGGTACAGACATGCGGCCCACGGTATGGCTTACCATCACACCGACCGATTTACTTAAAAGATTTGCCCTGACCACAAAGGGATCCATGGGAAAAAATCCACATAGGGCATGGACGGGAGGGCAAGGCCACAAACCCGTCGAGGCCACGCCCGACGGGTAGCACGGCACTTTACTTGGAAAGACTCTTGGCACGTCGGCACAAGAGTAAAAGATGTGACTTTATTCTATCCAAATAAGTTTTGGGCCTCATGGCGCTCACTACCCCGACTGATGCGATACCCTTGCAGGAGAACACGAATTAGTTGGAACTTGGCCTTTATGCTTTCCATAATTGCTCTTAGCTTAGGGGAGACTCAAACAAAAGATATAACTTTATTTTCATAGGACAGCTCTTACGATCGATAAGCGGGTTGGGTGCACGTTGTGTTTCGACACATGGAAGCTTCATCATTTTCCCTAGCACTCTACCCTATCGGCCCACCCGCGATGGAGCATGGAGGGACTTCCTTGTGTTGCTCCCCGATTTAAGTCTCGCGAACGAAGGCCCCCAACCCCAAAGGGACGCGACTTACGGCATGAAAGAGCAACTTACAGCGCTACACCGGCCCGAAGAACAAGGTTTCCTTACCTACATATAGGAGGCATTACCTCTCGCCTCACGATGGTTGCCACGGAATCATTGACGCGAGGCAAGCCAATTAGGGAATGAGCAATGGGAGTCGGTTGGCAAGCGGGTAAGACCCATAAACATTGATGGGCAATCATTGTGCCTACATAGGATCATAAAAGATTGGGGTGGCATGCCACACCGACCCCCTGACCCATGCCACGGGGCCTGAAGCTCTGATCCGCTTCCATTTATTAATGACCCAAGTGAGGGCCGACGCTAGACATTGCGACGTCCATAAAAAAAATTCTCCCACATTGTGCCAAAACAAGCCGACGTCCAAGCGGGGACTGATGGCGATGTATCTCATGTAAAAAAAAAAAAAAATTGCCCTTTGCCAACCAGCCGATGACCGGTGCCACCGATGACGGACGCACGATCTGACCGAGAGCCGAAGCTTTGATACTAAACGTGATTGTCTGCTCCAAGGGGAGGCCTTCTTTGCCTGACCCGCAAGGCCACGAAGTTAAAGGGGCAATCCCCTTAAGTAACCCGAGAGCGAGAGTGCAAGGCTTAGAGTAGGTTGGCCTGGAGGCCAGTTACGTAGCAAAAGCGAGACTGGAAGCGTGAAGGGATGGCCGCTGAAGGAGGGCCAACCCGATGGTAGATTGCCGTGAAGTCAAAGGTTGCCGATCGCCAAGAGGCAGAGTGGCTCTCCATTGCCACACACGTCCAAAGCCCCTTTGAGTGAGTAGGCAAGATGAGAGACAAGTCGGCCCGGTGCCAACTTGCCCGGCCGTCAAGGTACAAGACCCACCAAGGATTGACGGGGGGCGCTCCCGTTGTCGGGCATCTACCCACGAAGCAAGGGACATCCGACGTTCTAATGAAAAGTGAGGAAGGAAAGGCTCAACACTTACACCTTTGGTGCTTCGTCGCCGGACATTGGAGGCATTTCTAACCGAACCACCATCCAGAGGCATGCACGGTTACATCTTCCCTTACAGTTGCACACAATTTGGCGAAGCAGAGAAAACCACCCAAGCACCATGATGGGTCGGATAGAAAACTAGGGAGGAGGCAAAGGGGCATGACAAGGGGGAGGGGGAGGGGGAGAGGGAGGGGGGAAGGGGAGAGGGGAGAGAGGGGGGGAGGTGGGGGAGTGGAGGAGGGAGGGATTGGGGATGGGGCGAGAGGTGCAAACAAAGAATGCAGAGGGGAGGAGGAGGGGGGGAGGGGAAAGGGAGCGGCATCGTGCATGTGCAGCTAGTAAGCTCTATCAAAAGTTACTCGCTTGCCAAGTTATTATTGATTTGGGACCAAGTCTTATTGATAAGTAACTTTTAGATCATTGGCCAATGACCAAAAGTCATAAAAATAATGTAAATGCATATAATTCCCCAATTTAAGATCCAAAAAATGTATGGAAAGCTCTCGGAAAGAGCTTTCACATGGAAAGATCAAAATATACAAGAGTGTTGGGGATATGAGGGCCATGTGACCTTACCCCTATATTCATATATATACATCATCTATAGAGCATTGCCTCAAGAGAGATCATTATGTGGGTTTTGAGGCTCTCACACATATGTGCGTATATGTCCTCTTCTCTCTCTCCTTTTATCTCCTCCTTGCTCCTCTTGTTCAGCACATCAAAGCCCTTCATCAGTATCATAGCTTTTTGAAGGTTGGTGTGCAAGAAGCTACAATGGAAGTTTAGGATGCAAGAGATGAATGTGCAAGTCGGTACCCTCTTGACAGCTTTTCAGTATTTTGTTCATAACTCGAGCTAGGATGCTCGGATTCGTATGATTTAAAGTTTTGTGCCTAGCTAGCACAAAGAGCTATAATTTATAGTTGGGATGTAGAATCTGTTTGGAGTTTTGAGTTCATCGAAAACTCGAAAAAACGCAAATTGATGTAGAAGACGAATTTATAATCACTTGAACAGCAGATCAGTTTTTTGGCTGGAACTTGAGTTTTACAAGTCCGATTGAAGAGATTCAACTTGTTGTGCATAGCTTAAGAAAAGCAACAGTTCCGAATTTTGAGTACTAGGTCGCCGAAAACGTAGAATACAAAGAAAGAGTGCCGTAGGTGAAAGTGAAATTGACAGAAGATGCTTGTTTTGTGTATATCTTGAGCTATGCACCTCCAATTGATGTGTTCTAAGTATCCTTAGGGAGCCTAGAAAAAATCTTCAAGTTTGTTGAAGACTTAAGTCGAAAATCTTGAAGTTTGGAGCATCAAAAATGCAATATACAAGTTGTCATATTTTTCTTATGCAATCTTAAAGATAGTTGAAGATTGAAATTATCTTCAAATCTCTTTCGAGCTCTTCGTTTGAAGATTCATTGGTGCAAAGATAGTTCGGAGAGCTGTATGAGAACTTGTGCTTTGGAAACTTTTGACCATGTATGATCAATGTGGTAGCTCTTAGGGCATGATTTTGTGAAGTATTTGGCATGTGAGATGGCATTGTGATTTACCTTTCAGGTTATGCCATCACGATTTTGATCATAGTATTGTCAATGGATGTGTAGTGGCATTGTTGTCTATGTCTCTTTTATGCCACTTGGATATGGCTTAGCTTGTCAGTTGCACACAATTTATATGAGTTGATTTTGGATCTTGGTTAGTACTTGTATTCTTGTTTTTTTGCAAGTACATGGTCTAGTTGAGCCTCAGCTATATATCATTTTATCACCTATGTTGGCTTTGCATTGACATGGTTTCTTCTCCAGCGAGACATTTATGATGTGAGTTATGCATATGGATATGCAGGTGTGATCCTATTGGTGAAGGTGTCTATTGGTGATAGAGTATCACTTCTAGTCTCTTGTTGTATTGCTAGTCTCTTGTTATATTGCTAGTCTCTTAGATTGCCAACATGGTGTCTTCTCGGCTTTATGGCACTGACTTTTTCGGATGGAAAGCTCAGATGTGGCATACATTGGTATGTGCCACATGTATGCAAGGTTACACATGTATGTGCATAGAGATGCACAGAGGCCTTGTGACATGCCCAACCACGTATCGATGGATATGATGCATTGGCAAGCTCCACTATCCGATTACAACTTTAGGATTCTATATATGAGTCTCTCATGCACGAGGAGACGAGTACTGCATTATGGAAGAGAGCACATGATATGTATTCAAGTCCATTGACTCATGTGAGACATAGATCACACCAACGACTTCGGTGTTTGCATTGTGGTCGTGAGGGCCATACTCGATAACGTTGCTTCATGTGGATGCGACAACGTCAGAGATATGCACGTGATGCAGGTCAAGTAGTGGTTCAAGGAGAGTCTATGGAAGTTGATTATGCTAGAGATGGTGGTATCACTTTCTCCTATGATTCATCTCAGGATTCCTCTTGTTCATTGGATAGCACACATATAGCTTGGTTGCTTGATGCATTAGCCAGTTTTCATATTACTCCACTTCACGAGTGGTTTTGTCGATTCTCCTCTCAGAGTCGTGGATGTGTGCACATGAATGATGATACGATATATGACATTGATGTTGAAGGAGATATATGCCTTATGCTACCTAGTGGAGCATCACTTATACTAAGACATGTACGTTATGTGCCTTCATTTTTATGAGTTTGATTTCAGTTAGCCAGTTACAGGAGAGAAGGTGTTATGCATTCCTTGGTGAACATCATTTTCAGTTGCAATTGGAATAGCTCATGCTTGTCATGCTAGGATTGGACACAGGTGTCCATTGCAGATACTTCATGTGAGAGACAGTCTCGTCTCAGTGGGAGTTAAGCCTTATGTGCGATGTGAGACTCGTCGTGTCTCATTTTGTCTACCTACAGATAGGTCTATTGACATTCATGATGCACATGTACGGCAGGATTCAGATACTCATATGGATTCAAATGTAGAGCATGTTTTGGATTCTCGCGATGCTTATGTAGAGCATGATTTTGTTGATCATATAGATCTTCACATGGAGCACACTTTGGATGATCATTTGGATGCTTAAGAGCATGATATGAATGCTCATGCAGATCAATAAGATGATACTCACTTAAAGTGTGAAATCATCAATTTGACCTTGGTATTGATGTTGCGCAGTTAGCTCATGTGGAGCATGATGATACACTTGTTATGGTAGAGCAGGATAGCTCTTATAATACATAGTGTATGGTAGAGCATATTAGCTCTCAAGATGCATAACTATATACATCCTTGGTTGATAGGATGGCTGATTTGGATGTTGAGGAGTCTGCAGTTATGCAATCATTCTTGGATTCGCTTATGCCAAATGTTGACACAGATATGTCAGGATATATTGGTTCTGATGATGGTGTTTTGGATGCCTTGGATACAGGCATGGTTTACATGCTTAGATTAGCAAGGATAGCACAGGTTTCATCAACATTCGGGAGTCTGATGTATGAGTTGTTATGCTCGAGACTAGACATTGCACTTGCTATTGGAGCATTTGCACTTGGAGTTCTCGGTCATTCAATGATTGACATAGATATAAAGCGAGTCGGAGCTTTGCAAGAACTTCCTCAGTTCTTGCATAAGTCGGATGTGAGCTCAACTCTTGTCAATATGAGTCTAGCGCAGTTTGAGGTGCATGGATACATCTTGTTTGATATCGTTGGTATATGTTGATTGATATGTGTTGAGATTTGGACCCTTTTTGTACATTATTGTATAGTCCTACATCATTCTTTGTATATGTGTTACTACTTATGGTCACATTGACCCTTAAATCGGAGATTGTTGGGGATGTAAGGTCATATGACCTTACCCATATATTCATATATATACATCATTTATAATTGCCTCGAGAGAGATCATTATGCGGGTTTCGAGGCTCCCACGCATGTATGGGTATATCTCCTCTTCTCTCTCTCCTTTCATCACCTCCTTGCTTCTCTTGTTCAGCACACCAAAGCCCTTCAAAAAGGAGAGTCCTTTGGACCCTTATCCCCAACAACCTCCCACTTAAAGGACCAAGGAGGCTCCTTTATGCTAAGTAACTCCCACCATCTGAATGCATAGCTGATGTTGTGCTTTGGATAGACACTTCGTGAGAGCATATGCAGGATTCTGTGAAGTATTGACCTTGATCAAAGTGATCAGGCGATCCTTTAACACCTCTCTAATGAAGTGATATCTCACATCAATATGCTTTGTGCGAGCATGAACATGGCATTCTTTGCCAAACATATGGCACTCTCGCTATCGCATCCAGGCAAAGGTGCCTTTTCATGCATCCCAAACTCAATGCACAAACAGGCTAACCAAACGGCTTCTTTGGCTGAAATATATTCAACCTGTGTAGTAAATAGTGCAACTATTCTCCGAAGTCTAGAGCACCATGAAATAGCTCCACCTGCAAGGGTGTATACATAGCCACTTGTGGATTTACGAGTGTCTTAATCACCTTCCATGTCTGAATCACAAAATCCTTTAATCACCACTGATCCTTTCCATAACATAGGCATTTACCTTTGGTCCCTTTCAAATATCTCAAGATAGATTTGACTGCCTGCCAATGAGCTTTGCCAAGTTTAGCCATGAACCTGCTAACAACTCCCACTGCATGAGCAATGTCTCGCCGAGTGGCAACCATAGCATACATAAGTGAACCACAAGCTGACGCATATGGAACACTCTTCATGGTGTTGGCTGCATCATCATCTTTGGGATAGTCATCCTTGGAAATCCAAGGCAGCAGTGAGAGCAAATAACACACATAATGTGGTTATTAGAACACCTCTTGGAAATCAATGCCCTCTTTTTGGGCGTTGTATCCCTTAGCAACCAGCTTTGCTTATACTTGGGCTTGCCATCAACAGTTTTGATTTTGTATACCCACTTGTCGGGAATGGCCTTCCTACCTTTGGGCAACTCAACCAAATTCAAAGTCATTTGCATGCAAGGCCTTTATCTCTTCCCGCATGGCTAACTCCCACTTCTTTTTGTGCTCACATAGCTTTGCCTCTTTATAAGTGAGAGGCTCACCCTCATTTGATAACATAATGTAATGTACATAGGGGTCATATATGTTCGCAGGCCTCCTAGGACGTGTAGATCTTCTTACCCAATGATCCACATTCTCTGGCAATGGATCTACATTGAGAGGTACATCAACTTCCTCATTGTTAATGGGTTGCTATACATCATTTCCAGCCCTGTTTTCAGCATGAATAGGTCGCTGCATATGCTCATCAGGAGCCTCATTTTGCTATCCAACATCATCTGGCTCAATAACCACTGGCTCATTTTCATTTCCAGCCAAATGTGGTGCATCCCAAGGGTTCATATCAGATTAAACATGTGGCTGTACATGCTGAAATTTGACCTTTTTATGGTCACTTTTAGAGGCACAATCATTTTTTAGCAGCCTTGCCTCATTAAATACAACATTCCGGCTGCATATTACCTTTTTGAGTTAAGGTCGCCAAATACTCTAGCCCGTTTCACCTTCATCTCCATAACCCATGAAGATTCCTTTCATGGACTTTGCATCTCCAGCACACACTTAAAAAAAATAGTCTATTTGAGCATCAAGCATACGGTAAAGATTAGTTGCACGTTCCTGGTCTAGCCCAACACCAACAGGAGTACAGCAAGTACAGTTCAACAGAGAAGTACACACATAAACCTACAGCATAAGGGCTCCTTCTACACACAAGTACATTCACAAGTGTCTCTTGAGAATAGAGCCACTCTACTGCTTATATAAATCCTGGGTGGCCACATGAGTGGCTCATGAATGGCTCTGCACGTACAAGGAAATCCATGGTGGAGGTGAAAATGGTAGCTGACACAGGTGGCAGGCTGCATACCACAAAAAGCCTGCACACTTAGGTACGGGACACCATGGGCCCTTTATGCATGGTCTAACACCTGCCATCAAGGTCTGACAATGAGAAAGGCTCTTGATCGATTATCCTGGTCTGCTCATATTGCTCAGGTCGTCGACTTTGTGTAGTCCATAATGTGCTGGTCTACCAATTATGTAGTCGACCAAAATGAGTTTCCTCGTCCATCTAAATATGCCCAGTCGACCGTCGGTCGACCAATTTGTGCTGTCCATAGTCAGCCAATTTGGTAGTGAGCTCCTTCTGAGTTGACCAAAATGTGCTACCAGTCGATGAAGGTGTGCTGCCAGTCACAGACTTAGTCAGCCCGCAATTTGAGTCCTTGCCCAATCAAGCAAGATGAGTTTTGGACCAAGATCATCCTGAAAGAAGCCTCCCTCCCTCCCTCCCTCCCTCCCTCCCTCCGTGTGTGTGTGTGTGTGTGTGTGTGTGTGTGTGTGTGTGTGTGTGTGTGTGGAGAGAGAGAGAGAGATGTGTGTGCAAGGAAGCAGGGAGTAGGTGATGGGACAATAAGGGAGAGTGTGTGTGTGTTGTGCACCTGGGAAATAGGAAATGTGAGGATGTGGGTGTTGTGTATGGGAGAGGATGTGTGGGTATGTGAGGGAGTGGAAGTGTGAGGTTGTGCATGTAGGTGTGGGAGCGGGAGTGAGTGAGTGCATGAGTAAGTGTGTGAAAATAATACAAAGGACCTTCGAAGAGCTAACGGCATGAGTTAGGAAAAGAGTAAAATTGAAGTTTGTTATCACCTAAGGTTTTCATGAGTGAAACAATAGCTCTTACCAAGGAGTGCTACAGATCCCACATCAAGTCGTTGCACCATCCCAGTGCAACTGCTTTGTACTCCTTTTATTGCTAGAATCATGCTGCAATACAAGGGAAATGAAGAACAGGACCAGAAATGAAATGGGTGGTATATACAATCCAGTGATGATTCACTTTGGAAATGTTAACCAAAGAAAGCTTCTGTCCAGCCAAGTCTTCCAGTGGGCACAGGTGGAATTTGATGCACAAGGAGCAGAGACCCTTGTTTTATCTCTTTGGCTCTCAAGTGTTTGTCATGGCCTCTTTTGCACTCTTCTTGCTTGAGATGTAATCTTCCCATTGCTGCCTCCCTGCATTCTTCTAATGCTGCTAACGTTCTTATGTGTGAATCAACTTCAGTAGCAGACCTTTCCTCCGTCTCCTTGTTAATAATGAATTAGAAAGGAGCCAGTGCTTCTTTATCATATGCTAAGAGAAAAAAGCTTTCACCTGTGGTACCCTTCTTTGCCCGAATTGCTCCTAACAATGCTCTAGGCCAAGCACTTTGGTGGTCTACATGGAAGAAGATACTAGTACGCCAGAGAGTAAGATGAGATATCCAAGGCATCCAGAGAGACCGT
Organism: Ceratopteris richardii; assembly: GCA_020310875.1. NCBI lineage: Eukaryota > Viridiplantae > Streptophyta > Polypodiopsida > Polypodiales > Pteridaceae > Ceratopteris > Ceratopteris richardii. Next base: position 122,193 of record MU260825.1, on the reverse strand, counting down.
CTAAACAACCAAGAGATCAAAGGCAAGGCCCTCCAAGGCATGCTGCTATGCTAAGAGTGTCCATACTATGTGAGAGGACTTGTGCTCATGTAGAGTCCAGCCAATCAGTGCTAGAGATTTTGAGGGGTGTGTAGAGTAAGCTACTAGCCCATTTCTTCCTTGTTCAATCCAAACTTTGCATCTCTTGGAAGTCTGGAATGTAAATGATAGCAATTGTACGAATGTGATTGTACTCTCTAGTTTGGACTCCTGATGTAATATCAACTCATTGCAATCAATACAAATTGCTTCTTCATGTTGGTGTCTCTACTACTCCCACTTGTAAGGACTAACTACCAATTGTGAGAACAGAGTATCGGAGCATGTGCAAAACAAATCTGATCAATATTCCATTCTCTTTTGCTCATTAATTAGATACAGTATGATATGTGGTTATTTTTTGAGACCAATGTTCCATTCTCTTTTGCTCGTTAATTAGATCACCTTGACCTATAAATTAAACAGTATGTTATGCGGTTATATTTTTGAGATCATTATCCTGTAATGCTCCATTTACTGATGCTTAACAGTGAAAATACTTGAAATCAACAGAATTCTCATACAGTATCCTTTATTTTCTAAGGAAAAGTCTACTATCATTAAGTATTCATAGATTATTGGAACACATGCATCCCTATTTGTGAAAATCCCTAAAGGAATTGATCCCATATCCTAATAGGTTTGAAGAACTAATATTCCAATATGGAACTAAATCGTTTGCACTGCAAACTAATATCACTGTTATATTTTGTATGAGAAAAGAAGCAAAGAAAAAACTATCTTATAACAGATCACAGTATGTAACTCACTCTTTTTCCTTGCTTAGGGGATTCTTCCATGAGTTTCGAGGCATCAAACTTGGTGTTATACAATATATCATGAGATTGCCATTTCCTGTATGCATTTAAATATAAAAGCAGATCAATATTTTTTTTCTTTATTGATTCAAATATTAGAGAGAGAGAGAGAGACAGAGAGAGAGAGAGAGACAGAGAGAGAGAGACACAGAGAGAGAGAGGAGAAGGGAGGAAGAGTATAGCATTTGCAACTTTTTGTGTCAATCTTCACCATCTGTGAGTGTTTTCTCAAGTCTCAAACAGATGGAAAAACTTCATAAATACCTGAGATTCTTGCCACTCACTTCAGACCCATCTTCCTCATCTACATTGAAATGACCCCATAAAGTGCTCCGATATCTTTGGTAGTCCCATAAGCATGGATCCAAAACCTTTCTGCTTTTCAAGTCCTTTGAAACGGATTCACCCATAATTAGTGCCTCAGATTTAGCCTGCGAATGCTTTCCATGGTTCAATCTTCTGATTGAAATGAAAATAAATAGCTGGATTTGCATATCAACTAAACAATGATATAGCACAACTATGCAGATAAAGGAAGATAATCATCCTGATTAGCAAAATCAACAGAGTCAAGCATATTATTGATTTTAATGACTACCTTATAGTCAATATGAGGATATTATTTAACTAAATGAGTTGGATTTTCTTTGTAAACACAAAAGACTAAAAAAAAGAATTTTGACTATATTACAACATTTCCATTTCTATCTTCATGAGCCATGGCTCCAAACGTAAATAGTGGGATATATACGCATGGACAGACATTCTTTATGGAATCTCAAGGTATCCTCCAGATAGCCTCTTTTCTGATTAGCTTGGCAAGCTGATATTCGTCAGTAGCTCATGACATTACCAGGTAGAGGTCGCTTTAAGCATCCATAAGGATTGATCAACACACTGTTTTTCTTCATCTGTGAGCAACCCCTTTTTTCCCAACATGGTTTATATGCTTTAAAAAAACACTTTGCTTACAATTGAAGTACATCAGTTTGAAAGAAAGAGGTCAATCTATCAGTTATAAATAAGTATCTGGAGGATACAACTTGCCCAACGCTAATAATATCTCCATGTCAGGTACAACATAAGCTGGAAAAACCAGTACTCACACACTCTCTACATGCGTTAGGGGGTGGAAAGATCAGAAAGCTAAGTTGGTAGGCAATAGCTCTATCTGCATAAGACATTTAAGAGAAACAAATCCATACTGGAGGGTTCACAATGTCCTCTGATGCCAAGTCCATAGTGTGTGCACGAATTCTGCGGCAAGCACTCTCTTCAGATGCATCAGACATTTGAGAGAACTGTCCACTCAGGATGTGAATCAGCATTGTTTGAATTTCCCAAAATTTCTGCTGGGGGGCTCACAATGTCTTCTGATGCCAGTCCATTGTATGTACACTAATTCTGCCAGACAGTGAGGATGCTAGTAAGTTCCCATTTTGGGCATTATCTGGCCTGTGAATCATCCTGAGACATACTAACTTGAAAGGCCTATTAGAGCTATATCACCAGATCACCCATGTCATCCCCATAAACTACTTCCATGCTAGTCAAGGTGCTTTAGAGCATGATCCCCAGTCACTCTTTGCTGAGGTTACACATGAACTCTGCAGTCCAATTCAAGTCTCAAATCTTCTGAGTGGCTGAAAGATTCCAAAGACAACGTTTCTACAACTCCAGAACACATCCACAATGTGGAATAGAGTGTGTTCCTTCCCAAACACTGTCAGCTATGCGCCACTTGGCAGGTCTTTATATGCTGCAAACCAAATAAACAGAGCCACTCTCCAAGGTTTTTGATATCCCCATAATCTCTGCCAGTAGCACAAAGGTCCATCCTTGCTCACCAGACCCCAGTCAAAACAAAGGGACAGCCCCTGAATAAATAGTGCAGATTTAATAAAGTTCACCGGAGATGCTGACGTATCTGATGCTATGAAGACAAAGATCCATGCCCTCAAGAGGCCCTTCACCACTGATAAAATCATTCTACCATGCTGCTTGAATGAGAACCACCTCTTGAGTAACCTTCCCCCCTGATCTGGCTTCACTGCCAAAAGGCTCTCCATTCTAGTTAAGAGACAAATCTAGATTTTATCAAGGTCTCAAACTGGAAAGTGTCTGATAGGGATGTGCTTCAAGAATCAAAACATAGTCTTGAGTGTTCCTCATGCCCTGAGCTTAATGCTCAGGGCATCAGGAACATAGTCTGAGAGTTCCTCATGCCCTGAGCTTAATGCTCAGGGCTTAATGCTCTGGAAAGCATCTGATTGGGATGTGCTTTAAGAATCAAAACAAGTCTGAGTGTTCCTCATGCCCTGAGCTTAATGCTCCCATTGAGATGGGTCAAGGTCTCTAAAGAAAAACCACTAATCAAGTGGCCTGGCCAGGCTGCTATACACAGGCTTTCATGAAGTGTGGTCTTGAGCATATCAGATAACCTGAGATAACTCTGAACAAAGGTCTCCACATTAGTCTTGACTAAAAACCTCGTCCTCTGAGAAGGAAATTAGAGCGAAACCCGTCTCCCAGGCCTTGGAAATGCTAGCAATGGATCTGTCTCCTTGCTAAATTCCAAGGCCCCTCAGAAAATCGTCCGAAAAAAATCCATCTGCTGATAGCTCTCCAAAGCATGAGGGCACCCTCATGGGCCGTCTGGAAGAGAGTATACAATCAGGATACATTCCCTGGGGCTGGATGAAGGCATTGAATGATAAACTTGCCTGTGAGGAGAATTCTCTACATGCCTGCCTACATCTTCCTACTTCCTGTCACCTTTCACTCATGATACTGTTGGAGCGTGTAGGTAGCAAGCCATGAACCTTGCTGACCAATGACCATGATACAATACACTAACCACATAGAAATGAATATATGGAGTGAATTGAATGTTGTCGATGGTGTTTTCTTCAAGAAGATTTGATGACTGCTTTGAATAATTTCCAAGTATCACCATTGCCTCATCAGTGGCACAGTTCAGATACGATATATTTCTTCAACCAAACTAGAGGCACAGGCCAAACCATGAAAAATTTGACATTCTCTGTATTCTAATTGAAGGCACAGAGAAATATATTCATACGTGAAAAATACAATCTACAGCCATATGATGTACAAAAAATTTTTATGATTTGAAATAACCTTTAAAGATAAGAAGATTAACAAAGTTCTATAATTGATTCTACGTGAAAGGCAAAGCAGTAAAAAGAAACTTTATGCTACCAGATATTAGGAGACAAGAATTGCAAGTAAACCTATGGATAAGATCGTTTGAAATAAAATGACATGCAGCTTTTGCAGTCTACTTCCATTTTTTGTAGCCAAGAACTTTCAGCTATTTTGACAGAACATGATGGAATTAGAATTAGACTGAAAACTGAAACATTTCATCTCGTGATCTAAGCAAAAATCAGCCATTACATAAGAAAGAATTTACACCTTATCCAGGTCATGCTTGAGAGGATCCTGCAAGTTTGAATTGTACTTTATGCAGTACTTTAAGCTTTCGAATGGATCATAAAATGTATGATCGACCACATCTAGGAATAAAAGCCTCTGATTTGATGCATTGAGATACTGATAATGGAAGTATCCTGTTCAAAACAACAGTGACGTTGTCTTAGATTGGCTAGGAATATGAATGTCAAGGACTCTTTTTTTTCAGTCGAATGCTCTATTATGTTGGACTATGTTGTGCTCTCTTAAAATGCTGAACTGTATATTATTTTGAAAGGAATTTTAAATCAGACTCTGCATTTAGGCCAAAGTAACTCACTGGCTTTGTCTTTAATCTGGTTAGAAGTGAGAAGCTTTAGTTTTCTCTCCACCTGCTCATTTATGTTGTTGTATACTTCTTTGTGCCACTGCTGGTGTAAACTCATCCTCTTGTTCGCGAGCATGTGATCATGTTTCGCAACTAATTCATTCATCTCTTTCATGATTCCCTCATCTCCAATAATTCCAGTAACATAAGAGCTAAACATTTTCCTAAAGTGTGCTTCTTTCTTCATGGATTGAATCTCATTATGTCTTTTGATAGCCTAGGAGAGAATTCAGATGAACCAACTCATTTATCAAATAATATACCCTATCATCAATAGCTATTAACATCCTAAATCAATTTGTTGAGGTTGAAATTGCACACAGGCTGACGATGTAGTTAACCTGAATCTCTTCCTCTGAACGATTCAAAAAATTATTTTTCTGCTTGCACTTCGCGATAGCACGAAGTTGTTCACATAACCATCTTCTCCTTTTCTTGGGAACAGGCATTGGATGTTTCTGAGGTAAGGCTAAGGTACAATACCTGAAGATAAGTAGTGGCTAGAAAGATATGGACACATTATTTGAAATTAGAACATTTACGATTAATCTCAGAAAAAACTCGAAGTGATCCTCTTGTTGCAGGAAAAACAAAGATTATTACGAGATTTTCTACCGAAAACACCACATGGTACTTGTGATTGAGATGGGTCCTGAGGAAGTGGACAGCTGCATACCTATCCCATGACCCTACTACGACTTGTACAAACCTTTTTATTAGCTCGTAACTCTGTTCACAATATGATGTAATGATGACCCTTTCCTCGCATCAGAAAATGTCAGAAGGCTTCGAACAGATGGGATGGCAAGTAATGGTTCAAGGAAGGATACTTTCCTTCCGAGTCCTCTACGTTCATAAACTCGTATGAGCCCCTGTCCATCATCCTTCGATTGCTGAGAAAAACCCTCTGAACATTGGTCTGTTTGAGGCTGTGTGCTTGATGCGTCTTCGGGATTTAACAATACAATATTCGACTCTGAAAAAGGCTCTTCTTTCCGCGGATTCGTTTCTCCAAAATCCATTATTTAAGCTAACGAAAGCGTGACCTCGCGGCCCAAAGCAAAATGTCGATGTCACAAGCACGGCATCCTTACGGTCGAATCCTTCTGAGCAATGTACCCCCGGCAAACACTTTTCATCCCCTCCCTAACTAAGCGAAAGTCAATCAATGTCATGGTCTTCGCTCGCCAGCCAGTGCAGGCCTTCATCAACCCGTTTATTTCTGCTATCAGCCCAACGCGCCATATGCATGGGTCACGTTACACGTACTTAGACCTGTATCGATATGAATTTCATGGCTTGCTCCAAATATTAACGGAAATTTCAGAGAGCTACTCTAAAGAGTAGTAGAGAAAAAGGGTCGCGAAGAAGAGGGGCGATATTGAAGTTTCCATGGCCAACTTTTATTTTACTTTATATATGGAAGTGAGACTATTTTTTTATGTTTATTTCAAATATAATATTTATATATGTGTGCGTGCGTGTTCACTTACTTATTTATCTATTGAATTATTTATTTATATTTATAGATTTATTTATGTATCAGTAATACAAAATACATTTGGTTTATGATCTATTTACTTTAATTTACATATTTCACTTTTTAGTTCATATATCTAAAATATATATTATCTTCAATTATTTTTTGTTAATGAAAACATACTTCTTTGTTTACATTGTTTTGGTTTTCTTATGATCGAGTATTCATATTTTACTTTTTTTAATAAATTTGTATTTGTAATTTGTTTATAAATTTTATTTGATTCGTAGCTTAATTTAATTTACTTTTATTTACGTTTTTGTACTGTATGTTAATTTATTTTTTATACATTCTTGGATGTATATTTTATTTATGATTTACATTTCTATTCTATTTTTAGTAAAACGTAATATGTGCTTTGATTATCATTTTATTTTTTTATATTTGCATACTCATATTTTATTTTGTTATTTTTTATTTTTTCACGTATTTTCATGTATGTTTTATTTGTATTTTTATTTTTTTTAGTATTTGGAGAATCTTGTTTTACTTTCTAAAACATTTTTATATTTTCATTTTACTTTTATTTATGCTTTGTTCAAAAAGATTAGTTCTTAACAAAACTTTTTTCTATGTTTGTTTATGTTTTTATATGCGGGCACGGAACAAAAAAAAAATCAAGGTTTTAAAAAATTGTGACACCTAGAAAAGTTGGCAATATCATCATCCAATTTAAAATCACCATAAGTGGGGATTTTCATGAACCTATCTCGATAAGGCGCTAGTTAGATTAAAGAGAATGTTACAAGAGTCACAAGATCCTCTTTTTTAGAGGTCGTTTCTTTATTTGGAATCACAAGTATATCAACAAACCAAAAGATGCTTTGATTTGGAGTTGAAAGCTCTACATGGGCTGCTTAATTTCTTAATATTATCATGAATTTGAAGTTAAAAATACGATTTCTTTGAATCCGTATCCTCCATAGAAGGTCTTCTCTTATAGTTTTCCATATTTTTTACTCATTATTTCCCTTCACATAGTGTGCTTCTTGGTGAAAGTTGGAATATTAGTGAAGATTGAACATCTCATTCCTCTCTGGTTTAGAGCAAAGGAGAATAGTGGGTGATTAGATATTCTGATGAGCTTAGAAAATCCGGGAATCCATAAGATTCAAATGAGGCTTATCCATGGAGATCTTGTTTTTTTTTTATTCTATTAGAATTTCTGACAAAGGATTTGTTGGTTGTCATGGAACGAGTTGGATGATGAACTATTTTAGTTTGCATTCTGATATTATGCCTACAACTCAAAGATTACACTTATTAGGTAACTTTACATGTCAAGAAGTTTTTCAAATTTATAAAGAAGAAATGTTGAGTGAAAATGAAACACGTGCACTACCGACATTTTCCAAAATTGTGGAGAGATGACTTTAACAGTCTGACTATTCCTTGCAAGGTCAGGATGGGTGAATGCTCAATTTGTGCCACTTTTAAGAACATGGAAAAGGGGGCCACAATTGTATTAGAAAAGGATAATTTTGAAAATCTTATGAAGGAGCACCATGAAAGTCAAGCTTTAGAAAGAAAGAATGCATTCCTCATAGAACTAAAGCTCTTAGATATCCAGAATGTTATATATGTTTATTGATTGATGGTATGGATCAAAATAAGACATGAATACCCATGTTGTTTAGGTTCCTGAAGATATTGGAGATGAATTCCTTGTACAAATGCATTTGATAGGCATTTTGGCATTCAATGGAAATGGAAAGTCTAAGTTTTCTTCACATATTAGGTGCAGAATGATCCAAATCTCACTATCATGGTGCTTCATAGAATTTCGCAATCATGTGAGGGTCATTTGCCACCAATTTTGTATTTGCAACTTGATAACATTGAGAGAGAATAAAAATTCTATTGTTTTGGGCTACTTGTGCATGCTTGCTGATAAACAAGTGTTCGAGAAAGCAAAGGTCAATTCTCATTTAATTGGCCATAATCGTGAGCAAATGTTTACTATGTTCTCCAAGAGATTGGCATGTCATAATTTACTCTTCCAACATTGGATACTTTGATTTCTATTCCAAAGGTTGAAGTTCAACACGTTACACAAGTTTATGACTTCAAGTAGTTTTTCTCAACACGTGGTGATAACAAAGAAAAAGTTTAGCTCATTTGAACAATACTAATTTCAACCATGTATTTATTGATGAAGAGGCAATACCATGTATTTGAACAATACCATGAAGAGGCATGATTGCAACTTCCTTTTATTAAAAAAAACTCTTTTATTTGCAAAGCGATAAATCATCTTGTGTTGACTTGGAACCTAAGGATGGTTGCATATTTATATTGCATATCCCTAACTTGATAGTATATGATGCAAACAATCACCATACGAATATAAAACAAATATGTCAAAATCATGAAACATGGCCGAGCAAAGTAAAAAGTGGATGCAAACAATTCTTGAGAAGAGGAGACATATTGAGCATGCAAAGTAATATGCAAGGAGTCAAGATGTATGTAGCGTGGTGAAGTACCCACCTTATCTTAAGGGGCACGAGGTATAATTCTCAGTCAAGGAGGAGCTCACCTTATGCCTTGCCCTTAATTGCATGGGCCCAATTTGGAAAGGGTGACTTTTTGTGCAAACCCCATGACTTGGGGTGACCATACTACCACATTGGCCTAAAGGTAAACTCCTTGCCTTGTGTGAAGCACGAGAGGGTGACACCACACCCATGATTACATGGTGACTCATTCCCTAGCATGCCACCAAGGGTGACACTATGCCCAAACAAGGCAACTTTATGATTGAAGGCGCCTTATCCAATGGAAGGTGATTGGGTGTCAGGTTCATGTTGAAGCCCAAAGGAGGGAGTCTACTCCCCTAATTTATTGTATTATGGACAATGGGTGACCCTTATTTGATGCATTCCAAAAAGATGTGACTCGTGGAAACGATGAGTTATTATTGGAAGGTTACCTACCCAATTTCAAGCCTTCCTCTGAGAGTTTCTGACATTCGTATGGCCTTTGGTGATACATTTCAGTAGTGATGTGTGAAAACACACTTAGGACCATTGGAGAACCTTTTTCCTTCTTTAGGAGGCTTTTTCCCCTGTCTTGTATATATGCCTAAAACCCTAATGGGTTATTTATCTTTGTGCATTCACTTGGTAATTAATTTAGTGTCATGCTATGATCCAAGATTCTTCTTCTTCCTCGTGATGTTTGTGTGCTTCTATAAACATCAAACTCCAACAATTGGTATCAAAGCAAGTGCTGCTTCATCTAGGGCGTCATCAACACCCCTCTGGTCACAGTCTCAGATTCACACAAAAATTGGAGAGCATAGTAAAGATGATTAGGAATTCAAAATAGATTTGCTATGTGGCATCAAAATTTTGATCTGAGCTCATTTTGGCCTCTAAATGCACTATCACAATGCTCATGTAAGCAATTCTGTCCTTTTGTGCTAACCATATATATAGATTTTGGTTTGCTAGGTCAAGCACCTCAAAGCCTACTAGAGATTTAGCATAGCTTGATTGGGTGGCTCTATTCAAATTTTTGAGATACAATTATCTTTTTGCATTAGGGTATTTAGTTAGTGGCTATGGCTTAAAGCAATGATGTATTCCATATTTTGGCTATTGAGGATAAGTTGGATGGTAGTAATTGTTGGAGCATCAAGCTTACACTATGCTTGAGGTGGATTTGATCTACATCAAAGGCTATCACATCGAAAGAATATCCGTTGGAGAGTTCTTTTTCATATGCTCATTTATTGTATTTTTTGAGAAATTTTTGATGGTTCATTTACCGTTGTAAAAGCCTTGGGCTTTACACATGTAAAGGTAGAAATATAAAGCCAAAATCCCACGAATTTGTGATGGTTGAAGTTGCATTCAATCAAGCAATCAATCACCTAAAATTAGATCAAACTAGATCTTCACTTTTCCTAGATTGTAGGAAAGTGAATTGATTCCCTCCAACAACCATTCCCACCTTCATTTGAATTCAAACTTCACTTGTAGAAGTCGTGGAACACTCCTAGAGTCTATATGAAGACTTGAAATCACTTGTACAATACATGGAAGCAATATACATACACTTGTGACCATCATTGTCTTGCTCCTTCAATTCTCTGCATCATCTTCTTCGCCAACAGTAATCTTGCAGAGGCTGCTTCTCTCTCTCTCTCTCTCTAGAGCTCCAAATTGAGTGCAAGAAATAGCTCACTGGAAAAGTATAAGTGTCTAGTTTATGCCTATAAATTTTCATATCATTTGGTTTAGTAGATTGGGAGAAATATGAGTTTTTCTGTCTCGGGGTCAATCTCTGCGTATTCCTGAAAAATAGGAAGTACCACCGGTGAATGTCGCATTCATTCCTATATCATATTTTGCCTTATACTTTTGTGCATTACATACACTCAAGCCTATGTGTATCACTCCCATAAAAGGATTTTTTCTAGTTGTAATCACGCTGCTCGCTATGGGCATTTGAAGTTCATTGTCTCTTCCATAGATAGTAAGTTTTTTTGAGCTAGTCGACTCGCGAACCTATCTGTTTTGTATCAACTCATTCTCCTTGATGCTCCAAAGTACATAGTGTGTTTCTTTGCACTTATCGCATGCATATAAGGTCTATTTGAGTCCCCATAAGCTCAAGGGCTGGTCTTGTGCCTGTTGGCTTGACCAAACTTTGTTGCTTCGAAACAGACTTTTCTATCTTCTACAAGCTTCTCCAAGTTCTTTCAGTGGTATCAGAGTTAAACCAAGATGGGTGATGGCTTTCCCTCAATTATCGAGAAGCTTGATCGACACATCTACTTGGCTTGGAAAATCAGGATGGAGGCCTATTCGCAAGGTAGAAATCTTTATGGAATTGTAGCAAGTGATGAAGCTATGCCTATTCCAAGATCCAAAGGAGGACCAACACAAGAGGAGACAGATAAGCTCACACTTTGGTGCGCAAGGGATGCTCAAGCAAGGTCGTACATACTAAACTCTATCTCTGACTTTCTATTACCACATATTAGAGGATGCAAGACATCTCAAGAGACTTGGGATGCCCTTGAGACTTTCTTTTCTGCTAGTACCAAAGCAAGAAAGAATCATCTTTGGAATGAGTTCAACCAATGAAGAAGACACCTAAACAAACCATCACAGAGTTTATTACCAAGGTCAAGGAGGTTGCAGATCAGTTAGCATCCATTGGAGAGCTGATTGAAGAAGAGGTCATCATGAGGCAAATTCTCAATGGCATTCGAAGTGATAAGCAATGGCAATCCTTCACGACAGCTTATGATCTCATCATGGATGTGCAAACTCCACACTTCAACATCTTTCTTGGACAACTCTTCAATCAAGAAGCCAACAATAGCATAAAGGAAGGTAACTCTTATCATGCTAATTCAACTAGTGCTCTATATACAAATAAGAAGGATAAGAAGCAGAAAGGTAAGAAGAAGGAAGAAGATGAAGAAGAGACTTCCCAAGCCAACTTCACAAGCAAGAGCAAGTGGAAAGGGAAGAAGAAAGGACCAAAGCAAGACAAAGCCAAAGGTCCGAATGTTCAACCTTGTGCCATATGTGATAAGACCAACCACACCACTCAGAATTGCTGGTTCAATGGGAAGACCCAGAAAGGAAGTGGAAGAGGTGGATATGGCAACAATAGAGGCAAAGGTGGACACGACTTCAACAATAACAATAGAAGCTATAATAGAAGGGACTACAACAATTATTCAGAAGATCAACCACATGAAGACTCATTGCTTCTTATGAATCTAAGCCACAAAGAAGGTAAAGAAGATGATCGTTTGTTCTACATAGATTCAAGATGTTTGAATCATGTTGCAGGCAACATTACTCTTCTATCTGATTTGGAAAGTCCAAAGCATAGACATGAAGTGCAAACAGGGGATGACACAAAGCACAATGTGGAGAAGATTGGTAATGTCAAAGCTTCCAATGGAAGGACAAACATTCTGAGTAAGGTTCTCTATGTACCCACTATCACTAAAAACCTAATAAGTGTAGGCCAAATAGTTGAAAAAGTTTGCAAGTTAGGTTCACCCAACATGGAGCTTTTGTGGAAGATCCATGTCAAGGCTTCAAGAAGATAGCCCGAGGTGAGAAGCATGGTAGGCTCTTTACTTTTGAAGTAGGAGAAACCAGGAATATAGCTCTATTCAACTTTGGGTCTCAAACCCTAAGTGAGCTTGAAGTGTGGCATAAGAGACTTGCTCATGTGAATGAAAGAACCTTGAAGGATATATGCAAGGATCAAAGTGTTCTAGGACTGCTGAATATATCAAAGCAACACATGATCAACAAGTGTGATGCATGTCAGATTGGGAAGGCACAAAGACAACCATTCAACCACAAAGGCTACATCCACAACAACTTATTGGACTTAGTACATACAGATGTATGGGGCCCAAGTCAAGAACCTTCATTGGCAGGATCAAGGTATTATGTATCATTTATTGACGACCATAGTAGATGGAATGTTCTATACTTTATCAAGAGTAAGAATTAAGTGTTTGATTGCTTCAAGAAGTATCTTGCACATGTGGAGAATCATACAGGTAGATCACTAAAGAAGCTCAAATCTGATGGAGGGGGAGAATACTTCTCCAAAGAGTTTGATGAGTTCTTGCAGGACAAAGGTATCAAAAGGGAAGTGACTACTAGGTACTCTCCTCAACTAAATGGAATTGCAGAGAGGAGAAACAAGACATTGGTTGGATCAACCCGAACAATGCTTGAAGAGAAGAAGTTGCCACATTATCTATGGGCAGAAGCTATTTCAACTGTTGTGTACCTCGTCAATAGACTACCATCCAAATCACTTCAAGGTATGAATCCTTATGAAGCATGGCATGGAAGAAAACCTAGTCTTGGACATTGCAAGGTTTTTGGTTGTTTAGCTTATGTTCATGTACCATCACAAATAAGAGGTAAGCTAGATGAAAGGGCAACAAAGGCAATGTTTATTGGATATGATTCAACTCAGATGGGTTACATGTTCTTTCAAGCAATTCACTACAAGTAGAGATGTTGTGTTTGAAGAACACAGGTCTTGGTATGATGAAGACAAACAAAAGGTAACACTACCATATGATCTTGATTCTGACTCTCATCAATTAGGAAGCAAGCATGATACACAAGTCCAGGATCCAAGAAGCGATACAAACAATGACCAAGATGAAAGAGAAAAGGATTACAAGCTATGGAAGTCAAGAGGCAAAGCAAAGATGCAAGAGGTTGGAGAATGCTCCAAACAAGCACCTAGAAGATCAGCAAGAGAGAAGAAACAACCAGAAAGGTATGGATATGATTCCACATTTGTTACAAAGCATTCAATATACTTGGCAAAAGACTCTATTTCAGAGGAGCCCTCAACCTATGAAGAGGCAAAGGGAAACCCTAATTGGGAAAAAGCCATTAACGAAGAGATAGATGCATTGAAGGAGATGGACACTTGGGATTTGGTTCCAATATCGTCGAATCAAAAGGTAATTGGTTGCAGATGGGTATATAAAGTTAAAAGAAATTCAGATGGATTAGTTTGCAGGTACAAGACAAGATTAGTTGCCAAAGGATGCTCACAAACTCATGGTATAGACTATGAGGAAACATTCTCACTAGTTGCAAAGATGACTACAATCAGGACATTGATAAGTGTAGCTGCTACAAGGAATTGGAGAATCATCCAACTTGATGTGAAAAATGCAGTCTTAAATGGTTGGATAAGTGAAGAGGTATACATGTCACAACCACCAGGCTTTGAAAACCCTAATCATCCATCTTATGTTTGCAGACTTAAGAAAGCATTGTATGGATTGAAACAAGCTCCTAGAGCTTGGAATTACAGGTTGGTTACATATGTTCAAGATCAAGGGTTCAAAGCTAGCAGCTCAGATCCTTCTCTATTCATCAAAAGGGATCACAATGAGGTTATCTATCTATGCGTATATGTAGATGATATTATTGTGACAGATGATGATCTAAATGGCATTCAAAGGATCAAGAGACACATGCAAGAGGAGTTCAAAATTAGTGACTTAGGTGAGCTCACATATTTCCTAGGTATGCAGGTGATATACACAGATGAAGGAATGTATTTGACTCAAAGAAGATACATTCAGGATCTTCTTCTCAAGTTCAAAATGGAGAACACTAAACCTGCAGGTACACCTTTGGAGATGAATCATAAACTAAGTGTTTATGAAGGTGAGAAAATTGAGGACATTAAAGAGTATCAAAGCTTGGTAGGTAGCCTGATATATGCTACTCATACAAGGGCAGACATCTCATATAGTGTGGGAGTGCTTAGTCAGTTCATGCACTCACCGAGAAGACCACACATGGATGCAGCTAAGAGAGTACTTAAGTATCTCAAAGGTACAATCAATGAAGGTATATTATATCCTTACTCTTCAGATTTGGATATCAAAACCTACTCAGATGCAGATTGGGCAGGAGCTAAGGATGATAGAAAAAGTACATTTGGTCACTTAGCATTTGCAAGTTTGAAGCTAGTGTCATGGAGTTCCAAGAAGCAACCAACAATTGCTTTATCCTCAACTGAAGCAGAGTACAGAGGCTTGACCATAGCAACTCAAGAGGCAATATGGTTAAAAGCATTGTATACAGATTTGGGACTTGTGAGTTCCAAACCTCACATATTTGGAGATAATGTAAGTTCCATGCATCTAGCGGTAAATCCTATTTTCCACATGAGAACCAAGCACATAGAAGTCCATTACCACTTCATCAGGTAGAAGCTCATGGCAAAGGAGATTGACATTTCTTTTGTTCCCACTGAAAAGCAAGTAGCAGATATGATGACGAAGGCACTTGATGGAGTAAAGCTTTGTACATTCAAGGCTATGGCAGGTATTCAACCTATCAGAGAATGAAGAATCAAGAATACTTAAGCTTGAGGGGGAGTTGTTGGAACATCAAGCTTACACTATGCTTGAGGTGGATTTGATCTACATCAAAGGCTATCACATCGAAAGAATATCCGTTGGAGAGTTCTTTTTCATATGCTCATTTATTGTATTTTTTGAGAAATTTTTGATGGTTCATTTACCATTGTGAAAGCCTTGAGATTTACACATGTAAAGGTAGAAATATACAACCAAAATCCCACGAATTTGTGGTGTTTGAAGTTGCATTCAATCAAGCAATCAATCACCTAAAAGTAGATCAAACTAGATCTTCATTTTTCCTAGATTGTAGGAAAGTGAATTGATTCCCTCCAACAACCATTCCCACCTTCATTTGAATTCAAAATTCACTTGTAGAAGTCGTGGAACACTCCTAGAGTCTATATAAATACTTGAAATCACTTGTACAATACATGGAAGCAATATACATACACTTGTGACCATCATTGTCTTGCTCCTTCAATTCTCTACATCATCTTCTTCGCCAACAGTAATCTTGCAGAGGCTGCTGCTCTCTCTCCAGAGCTCCAAATTGAGTGCAAGATGGGTCATTGAAAAAGGTATAAGTGTCTAGTTTATGCCTATAAATTTTCATAGCATTTGGTTTAGTAGATTGGGAGAAATCTGAGTTTTTCTGTCTCGGGGTCAATCTCTGCGTATTCTTGAAAAATAGGAAGTACCACCGGTGAATGTTGCATTCATTCCTATATCATATTTTGCTTATTCCTTATAATTTTGTGCATTACATACACTCAACCCTATGTGTATCACTCCCATAAAAGGATTTTTTCTAATTGTAATCATGCTTGTCGCTATGGGCATTTGAAGTTCATTGTCTCTTCCATAGATAGTAAGTTTTTTTGAGCTAGTCAACTCGCGAACCTATCTGTTTTGTATCGACTCATTCTCCTTGATGCTCCAAAGTACATAGTGTGTTTCTTTGCACTTATTGCATGCCTATAAGGTCTATTTGAGTCTCCATAAGCTCAAGGGCTGGTCTTGTGCCGGTTGGCTTGACCAAACTTCGTCGCTTCGAAACACACTTTTCTACCTTCTACAAGCTTCTCCAAGTTCTTTCACTAATTACCCCTTGTAGGCATTTATGATGCATCGTGTATTGGTAGCAAAACGACTATTGTGTAGGGTGTTGAAAAACATCCTAGTACACCTATAAATACAATTATTGAAGGTGATGTAGATGGCATTGAAGATGATGATCTTCAAATTCTTGTTCGTGTTGCAGTTCTTATTGAAGCTACTACAGAGAAACTTTGTTGGGATGACAGAGATGCTCATGCACATGCATTGATAGCTTTTTTTATCAAACATGCCATTATTCTCACATTCATTCAAAATAACGAAGGATGCTTGGGATACACTTACCACTTTATATCAGGCAAGAAATGAGGCTTGTCTTGCTTACCCACGAATGCACATTCAAAGAAGGAAGACAAAGATGAGAAGAAATAGAAAAGTAGAAACAATTTTGCAAATATTGTAAGGGAAATGATCATGTCATAAAGAGTTTTCCAAATTTGGCTGAAAAAGAGGCAAAAAAGAAAGAGGCTATAATGGTTGTTGTAGAGGCCTCTACTCCTAAAATAGAGTCTACTAATCTTGTTCAGAATGAAGAATGGGCATTTACTATTGTATGTAGCTATGACCCATCTTCTCATGAGCAATGCATGTCTATAGTAGACTCAGATGTTTGGTACTTGGATAGTGGGGTAACCAAACATATTACATTGCAATGCAATTTCTTTAGTTCACTTGAGTTGACCCCTTTAGGGAATACTATCACATGCGCTAACAACAACTCTTATCATGTAATGGGAGTTGGTAAGATCATTTTGAATACTACCGATGGTAGTTCTTTCAAATTGTCAGATGCTTTATATGTACTAGGGATCAAGAAAAATATGTTGTCAATTTCGACATTAGCCAAGATTAGCTTGGTTTTCAAATTTGTTGATGACATATGTACAATTCTATATCTATGGAAATGTTATTATTGCTTCTAGCATTTTATGCCATGGGTTGCATAAGCTCATTGATTAAGCAAAATCTATGAATGATTCAACATGTGCAGTTCAAGATTCTCAAGCTATCTCATATGCAAAGCTTTGCCATGCACGCTCTGGTCATCTAAAATTTGCTATGCCTACAAAAATCTAAAATGGTTTCCTCTCCGACCAAACTTGAGGCACGTTGTAAAAATGCATGTGAAGGCTATATTCTGGGCAAAATGTAGCATTCATCTTTCCCAAAAGATGGTTCAATTTGAGCTATGCATAAATTTCATCTTGTTCATAATGATGTCTATGGTCCTATGTAGATACCTTCTTTTGGGAACTACCTTTACTTCATGAGTTTTAATGGTGATTTCTTTACACATGCATGGGTACATCCATTGAAAGCAAAGTCTGAAGTGTTTATGTGCTTCAAAACAAGTTTTTTTTATGGCCAAAAAACTATTAGCATGTAAGTTAGGCACCCTCCATTTTGATCGAGGGGGGAATACATGTCTTTTTATTTTAGTGCATTTCTAGCCGAGCATGGGATAAAAAATCGATGTACATCGCGGTATACACCTCAAAAAAATGGAGTTGCAAAAAGAAAGAAGGTGTGTACTATCATATCATACCTGTTTCAAGTTCTCATAGTGATTCCTTTGCATCAGATTTCCATGCGATGGCTGCATCTAATCTTTGTGATAAGAATGAGTCTGTTTCTTTTGATGAAGCACAAAATTCAAAATTTGAATGGCTGTTATGCATTCAGAATATGATGCTATTATGAAGAATGATACCTGGGCTTAATATGGGTTTCCTCTAGGCAAAAAGGCCATTAGCACCAAATGGGTATACAAGCTAAAACATAAGCTTGATGTAACAACTGATAGGCATAAGGCTAGGCTTATTGCAAAAGGCTATGCTCAAGAAAGAGGCATTGATTTTGATGAGTCCTTCCATCCACTTGATGAATGACCACCATTCATAGCATTTGTGCATCATGGTTGGGATGTACATCAGTTGGATGTTGAAACTACATTTCTCAATGGTGACGTACATGAAGAAGTGTATGTATTTTAGCCACGTGGTTTTGTGTAGAAAGGGCATGAAAACAAAAGTGTGCATGTTGAAAAAGGCATTATATGGTTTGAAGCAAGCACCACATGTTTGGTATGAAAAGATACATGCCTACTTGATTGCACATGGTTTTGAGAACAATCCAACTCAAAGAACATTATATGTTAAGCATGTAGATGATGTATTTATGATCATTGTTGTATATGTTGATGATGTGATGCTCATTGGTCCTAATGAGAAGCATATTGCTAAATTTAAGGCTGATTTGCATGCCTCTTTTGAGATGTCATATTTGGGGCATTTGCATCATTATTTGGGCATTTAGTTTATGCAAGTTGATGGGGGAATACTTTCTTAACCAAATACATTGACACATTATTGCAATGTTTTGGCCTTGAACATTGAAAACCTATTGCCACTCCTATAGAAACAGGTTTACGATCGAGTCTTCATGATGTTAGAGATACATTTGATGGTTTTCTCTATTAATAGGTTGTTGGATGCTTGCTTTACTTATGCGTAACTTGGTCTGATATTCAATTTGTTGTCTCTCAAATTAGCAGGTTTATCCATTGCCTGTGTTAAGCATTGGCAAGCTGTTAAGAGCATATTTTGCTGCTTGAGTGGTAATGGGCTACTTGGATTGTTTTATTCCAAGGGGGGATCATTACCGCTAGATTTACATGCTTTTTTTTACTTGGACTAGGTTGGTTTCTATGACACTCATGTTTCCACTAGTGGTGTTTGCTTCATGCTTGGTAGGTCATGCATATCTTGTTGAGCAAGAAGCAACCTATTGTGGCCACTTTTAATTGTGAGTTTGAGTATAAGATAGCTTTCATAGCGATTGTTGAGTGTGTGTGGCTAAGATGCCTCTTGGATGATTTGGGTGCTGATCAATCTTTTGCCACCTCCATCTTAACTAAAAGTCAAGACACATTGGCATTTGCGACGAACCCTATGTTCCATGCTCACATAAAGCACATTGAGGTGCACTATCATTTTGTTAGAGAGAGGCTCTCTATTGGAGAGATTAGTTTGGCATATGTGCCCACATAGGATAATGTTGCAAACCTTTTCACAAAGGTTCTGCCTAGGGAGAAGTTTGAAGCTTTTTGCAAAGCTTTGGGCTTACTTCGTTTTGTGGAGTGATCTCTTTCCACATGGCTTGGCACTTCCTTATACATGAGTGCCAACTCCTTGTTCACTGCATCACTTTTAGGGGGACTTTTTTTTCCCTCTTCAAGAGGATTTTTCCCTCCATATTTTATATACGCCAATAACCCTAATGGGTTAATTATCTTTGTACATTCACATGGTAATTCATTTAGTGTTGTGTTGTGCTCCAAGCTTCTTCTTCTTCCTTATGTTGTTCATGTGCTTCCACAAACATCAAACTCTAAAGCTTTGTAGTGGTTGTTATTGTTAGTGTCCATGTAAAAGGCCAAATGGCTATCAAACACTTGTGTATATGTTCCTTAATAAAACATATAGTGGCCTGGTGAGCCACATACTGTAAGTTTGATTGCATTCATGTGACCTAAGAAATCTGTGTTTGTGGTTTCTATGCATTTTGCAGCTTCGTTGCAGAGTGCTATGTGTGGTGTCTGGAGCTTGATTTTCTACCATGAGGATATCGTCGTAGAGATCTTGGGAAAGAGAGTCCACTATGGTGTACCACCATCAAAATACTTTACTAGTATCGGAGCATGCTGATGCAAACGCTTTGTTCCTTTTGTGCAAGCAAAGCGAGCACTCGCCCACTCAGCCAAGGCTTTCTCCAAGGCTTGCGACTAAGATGGTGACCAAGACATAGACATTGGCATACCTTGTTATCCGATTCACCGAAGTCACCATTGGCGTCATTGGCTGCACACGAGGGAGGACCTCAACGATCGAGGAAGACAGAGTTTCCCGATACTTCCCATGGGGTCACCCATCCCAGTTTGTTCCCCTCGAAGACAACTTAACCGAAAATCTCTCTTACCACTAGGCTTCACTCTTGTGGTGTCTGAAGAAGGGGAAAGATTAAGGTTAACATTACCTTGAACATGTTTTGGTCCCTCAAAGCGTCATTCTTTGCTTTCAAAGCCTGTTTTGAAGCATTTTTGGGGGGATTTTTGAGTCATTTTGGGGTATTTTTATGCCATAGTTCTCATTACACAAGTTTAAGAACATCATGAAGAGTGCTCTTTTGTATTTCTCTAATAGAAAATATTCATCTTTGGGGCTGGGTTTCATGGTAGTAAATCTATAGGTTTCTTGAAATGTTTTCAGTTGTGGTGGGAGCAACCACCAGAAATTTATGCAGGTTTTCGAGCTTAAAGAAGAGAGTTGACAAACACTTGTAGGTGTTGTTGGCTAGTGTTTGGGCTATGAATTCAGCCCTTCAATGCCATTTTACTACATATATTTAGCACATACACACTGTATGCTTTTGTGGATATCGCATATGTACGTCCATATGGTCATTGGTATAGCGGTTATGTCTTTTGCATAAAGCTTTTTACGTTTGATAAAGAGGGTCGTGGTGAGGTTTTCTTAACTAGAAGACACCCAGATGTCGGGGTCTCTTTGGTGATGCAGGTGGAAGACTTACCCAACCTCGACATAGGAGATGTATGATAGTTTTTCATAGGTGCTCGATAAGCCTAGTTGGCTTCTTTCGAGTAAGTAATTATTATGCATTGGAGTTAGTGATTCACTATGTAGGTTGACATGTCAGTAGTTGCACTTTTATGAGATTTTGACACTGGTCATATGCTCTTTTTGTAGAGGATACTCTAGCAAATTTATCCCAAAATTTTTGATTTTGTCAAGTATACAATGGTCGATTTACTCCTTGATACACTTATTGGTGTGAGCACATTTAATCTCACATAATCCTTTTGGTTGGTCATTACAGTTCATTAATTCATTTTTTTGGGAAGACTGTTGATTTTTTTCCTAGAATTTGATACTTGGTCATCCCTTTTTGAGCTTTAGTGGTGTTTGGAATCTTCTAGCTCCATTATCATTCTATTCAGATCTCTATCATCATGGCATCAAAGGTCTCAAGTATGTCTGGTGGATCAGGGTCTAGTGCTAGTGTTTCGAGGAGGAGCTATAACTCTTAGGGCAAAGACCATTTTGAGATTCGAGAAAATTTGATGGCACAGACTTTGTTCTATGGAAGAATCACATTAAAGAGGTGATGATTTAGAGGAGGAAATGTAAGCCAATAAATGGGATCTTAAAGAAGGATGAAGATGATTGGGATGAGTTGGATGAAATGGCCAGGTCTAACATTCGATTGCACATGGTAGATAATGTTTACTTTACAATATTGGATTGTGAAAGTGCAAAGGAGCTTTGGAAGAAGTTATGAAATACATATGAAAAGAAAGGGCATCAAATAAAGTGTATATGATGAGAAAGTTATAACCTTCACATGAAGGACACAAATAGTGTTGTTGCTCATCTAAATGATTTTGATGCTAGATTCTCCCAATTACAGCCTCAAAAAATGGACATGGATAATGAAATGAAAACAATCTTGTTGTTATGCACCTTGCCATCATCATGGGATACATTTTACACTGCTATTAGCAATAGTGCACCTGGTGGTAAACTATTCTATGATGACATATGTGGAGCATTCTTGAGTGAGGAGATTCATAGAAAATCTATGATTGGCACTCAGAGTGGAGATGCATATAATGTTCATTATTCTTACCAAGGAAAGAATCAGCAATGTGGTAGGAGCAAGAACAAGGAAAAAATGGTCAACAAGATAAGATCAGAAGTAAATCAAGGAAGAGGGATATCAAATGCCATTATTTTCATAAGAAAGAAAACATGAAGAAAGACTACTATGCATCAAAGAATGCTAAAGGTAGAGGGAAAAAATTTTATGGACATGTTAAATAACTACCTGCACCATCTACTTCGACTATAAAGATTGAAGAAACCAATGCTATTTCTGATGATGATGATGTGTTGACACTTGACAATACTATGCCTATTGAGGCTCTTATGGCTGATTCTCTTTCCCACACATGGCTCCTAGATTTTGGTGCTTCTTTCCATGTGATACCACAAAGAGAGTGGTTCTCTACTTATGCAGCAAAGTCTCTTGGTACTGTGAGACTTGGTGATTCTTATCAGTGTGACTGTCATGATTGGAGATGTGGTTGTGTAGTTCATTGATGGTTCAAAATTTACTATGCATAATGTATGCCATGTACCTTAGTTATCATGCACTTTCATGTCAGTTGGTCAACTTGATGACCTTGGTTACAAGGTGGTCTTCTATGCTCAGTCCTTTTGCATATCAAAGGGCAATATGGTTATTGCAAAAAGAAGCAAAGTTGGCTCACTTAATCCTTTATTTGTATCATAGAAAGAACACTTGTTAGCTTTTACTGAACAACCTATGGATTTTATTTAACATGGCAGTGTGAGCCCTATATCACATACTAGAATGGAAAATATTTCTCGTTCTGGCTTCTTACATGTGTTATCTTTCTCTGATTTTTCATTTTGTGAGCATTGTTAATATGAAAAGCAAACTAGCAATGTGCATAAGATGCACATTGACTATTCAATTCAGCTTTTAGATCTTATTCATATAGATGTGTGTGGTCCTATGCACAAGGTCATTAGGTGGTTCTATTTACTTTGTCATTGTCATAGATGATGCTACTAGAAAAGTCTCGATATATCCTATCAAAGCAAGGGATAAGGTATTCCCTACTTTTAGAAAACTTCTTTCTTCAGTTGAGACTCGAAAAGGAACTAAGCTTAAGGCTTTATGTTCAGATAATGGGGGCGAGTATACCTCACATGAATTCATTCTTTTCTATTAGTCCAGAGGAATTCATAGAGAGTTTACAACTCCTTATACCCCAGTGCAAAATGGTGTAGCTGAAAGGATGAATAGAACTATTCAAGATATAGTAGTTTCTATGATGCATCATGCAAACCTTTCACACGGCTTTTGGGCAAAAGTAGTATTAACTGCAGTTCATGTGATGAACCTTTCACCTAGTACTGCCAAAGGTTTGAAAGTGGCACAAGACTTATGGACAAGGAAGCCACCACATTATGATAATATTTGAGTTTTTGGGTGTGAAGCATATGTTCATATACCCAAGAACCTCATATAAAAGCTGGACCATAAGTCAAAGAAATGCATTTTTCTTGGGTATATGAACATATGCTTCACACCCAAGAAAAATATGGTTAAGAAGGCCAATTTGGATGTCACTTATGGGATCCTAAAACATGGTTAGTGATTAGAAGTAGTGATGTCATTTTCAATGAGTCTAAGATGCATAAACAATTGCGCATGTCTCACATCCACCTGATAGGTATGTTCCAGGTTTGGATTTTGTTATGCTAATAGATGTTGGTGAGCCTTCTTGCTACAAAGAGGCTATGTAGACAGAGGATCATGTCAAGTGGGAGCATGCCATGAAGAGTGAGTTGGATTCTATTAACAAGAATGGTACTTGGGATTTAGTACCTTTGCCAAAGGGAAAGAAAGCTTTACCATGTAAATGGGTATATAAATTGAAATTCACATAAGATAGTGCTTCTCCAAAGTATAAAGCATGACTTGCTGCAAAGGGTTTTAAGCAACAACATGGTGTTGATTTCGAGGAAATCTTCTCTCCAATGGTCAAGATGAATACCCTTCAAATTTTGCTTGGATTTGTTGCAATGGAGGACCGAGAGCTAGTCCAAATGGATGTGCAAACTGCTTTATTGCATGGAGATTGTACATATGAGATCTATATGGAACAACCAGAGGGTTATGTAGTTCCTAGTAAAGAAAGTCTAGTTTGTAAGATGAGGAAGATCTTATATGGACTTAAACAGTCCCATAGACAATGGTACCATACATTTTTCATTTTGTTGGAGGTGCTATCTCTTGGAGATCTCGTCTTCAAGAATGTACAATTGTTTCCACTACAAAAGCTGAGTATGTTGCAGCAAGTGAGGCATGTAAAGAAGCATTGTGGTTTTCCCATCTTTCTTGTGATATGGGTCTACCTCAACGTATACCTCATTTACTCAATAAGAGTTAGAGTGCCATTGCATTGGCTAAGAATGTGGTCTATCATGCAGAGGCCAAGCACATTGAGGTGAGGTATCACTTCATTAGAGACTGCTCAACCACTTAGCGCATTGTTCTTGAGAAGGTTCATACTCGAGATAATGTTGTAGATGCTTTGACTAAAGCTCTACCACAAGATAACATTCAACACTGTTGTCACTTGATGGGGGTTACTTGATTCATGACCTTACATAGTTACTTGTATACTATGTAACATGCCCATAAGGTGGGAGGTATAGTTTGTATACTTACAGTCATGTATTCTTTATCATTATTTATTTTTCTCCCATAGTCACTTCGGCAATATTGGCCTCTGGTGGCAGATTTTTACTGTTAGTGTCCATGTGAAAGGCCAAATGGCCACTTGACACTTGTGTATATGTTGCTTAATAAAATATATAGTGTCCTAGTCAGCCACATATTGTAAGTTTGACTGCATTTGTGTGACCTAAGAAATCTGTGTTTGTTGTTTCTGTGTATTCTGCAGCCTCATTGTGGAGTATTGTTTGTGGTGTCTAGAGCTTGGTTTTCTACCACGAGGATATTGTCATGGATCTCTTGAGAAGGAGGGTCCACTGTGCTACATCCTCATCAAAATACTTTAGTGGCTTCTCTTATAACATCTAACCCTTTTACCTCTTACTGGCAAGTCTCAAAAGAAATCACCTTTTATCACGTGTCGCTTCAAATGCCCATACTTGGGTGTTCACACTATCGCCTTATGATGATCATGATAAAATTAGGTAGAGGAGACACTTTAATATGGAAGTGCCAAATATGGATGGTGATTTCACCCTGTTTTGGAATGTGTACAAGATTGGGCTTCATGTATCCTTTAACCTTGAGTTCTCATTACCATGATTTTGCCATTCAGTCACCATCATACAATTAGCCTTGTTTTGAGTGTACTATCATGGACACATTCAACCTTCTCAAGAGGAGAATTGATTTGATGAGTACATCCGCTCTCAATATTATTAATGTAGATATTTTCATCTATGTTTTTGTCGTAACAAAAATAGGGCACTTGAGAAAAGCAACCATCGATATGAAAAATAATAAACTTCTAGATCCACCTAAGATAGATAATTAGAGGCAAAAAAGAAGGTTCACATGGTCTAGTTGACCTTGGTATGTACTTATATGAAGATAAGGCTCTTGTTGCTATGGAAGAAGAAATTTGATCTCATAGTAGTCTAATAGTGAAATTTATGCATCAAATGAAAGGCGTATTGACATATATGAAGAAAAATCTGGATTTTAGATATTAAAATCTATGATGTTTTACTTCCTATATATGTTTTAAAAATCATTTAATGTGTTGAAAACTATGCATACTAGGGCATGGAAAATTTTGCTTGATTTTTTGTGGAATTTGAGGGAATATTTCAAATGTTTCTATTTTCTTGACACATTTCTTGTTTATTAAAACTCACTATCTTTTTGAAATTCAAAGTGGTACATGAGAGGGCAACTATGAAAGGCCAAGCCCCTCACTTGTAGAAAATCTTTTGCTAGTGTGAATAGTGAGCTCTTCTTCTTGCATTTTCATGCACAAGATTTCTTTCTCTCTTGAAGTGTTATTTCTACATGTTTCTTGGTGCCTCACAATTAATTCTTACTTTCTAATGTCTTCTACCTAGAGGCTACCCATTTCTAATGTTTCCTTGTGGTTACGAGCTACCATTGGTGCAAACTGCTTGTGAACATTAACAATTCAGAGATTTTTTTGCTTTTAATAATTTTGTTAGTTTTTTTCTTTTTTCCTATGTCCAACTAATATACATTTTTATTAGCTTTGATTCTAGCTGCCATGCGCTTGATTTTGTTGAGGAACGAGGGAGATACTACCATTTTTTGTAACTACTTGTCTTAAGTGATCGCTTGTGTTAGCACGACTTGGAACTTGGAGACGATGATAAATGATCATGTATGGTCCAATCGCCATTGATCTCATTGCCATTGATTGTTCTGATCCTAGTTATTTTCGAAGGATGATTTCCAATGACGTTTTGAGCTTGATCAAGTGTGATTAGATCGTTAATTATCTTTTGAAGAGCTTGATTGTGGTCGATTTTTTGTGGTTGATCATGTGTGATATTTTAGTGATCCATAATTTAAACTAAGCTGCACAATTAATGTTTTGAATTTACATATGTTTGCTTGAAGTTTTCCTTTGGTTTGAGACAAGGGAGTCAAGGGACCGCTAGAGAGTTTCTACTAATAAAAGGGGGCAAAAAAGGACCACCGAGAGACACTTGAGACCTACTCACAATTGAGAGAAAAGGACCTAAAAAAGGGTTGATCACCACTAGGGAGGGGGCAGTTCCTTTTGTTCTCCACTCTAGAGAAACAATGTATGATATTTAGCATATTCAATAGGAGTCCGTTCATTCCAAGGAATTCCATTCACATTCCTTTAAAATTGTACTATAAATTTGTGGCATATTTTTCTTGGAGATGTAGGCCTTGAGTGATTGCTTCGAGCAAAAGGAGACTTCAAAAGATCTTTTAGTTTAGTGTCTTATTTCTTTTGCCTCTAAAAGGTCGGTAGATTAAATATCTATGACAATGTGATCATAGGGATGAGTAGATGTGTCCGATAGACTACTATCAAGCCACTTCCTAACGCACATGCCTTAGGCGATGTGCATTACTAGCCTTGACCAATGAGGTAGAGGGGTGACACATCTCTGATTGGATTTAAAGGTGCAATATATATTGTTTGGATGCCAACCTCCAACGGTTTTTAGTGTGATGCAAGCCTCCTCAATATGGTTATTGCAAGCCGCTTGGTTGATATGGAGTTCTCGAAAATGTGTTTTGCGATAGGGCCACTTGTTGGATACCTTCTATAGTGTCTTTCGAGATAGTGTTAAATGTCCCTTATCCTCTACTGATAGGGGCCAATGGGATAACTCATGGTGTTGAAGTCTTAAGCTTCTGCAATGAGACCTTTACAATGGGATGGATACCCGTCAATGGAGGTCTCTTAAATACATTTCTTTCATATGTTTAAAGGGGATGCCTCCCTCGTTCCTACAAAAAGCATAATATGCTTTTTGTGTCATAGGAGATGTACTACACATTTTCCAATGGGATCAATATTAGTTTTTTCGATGATTCTTAGTTGTGAGCTCCTCTAATAGGGTAGATGGGCCATGCTTAATGGATATGGGTGAGAGGTGAGGTTGGTGAGGGTTGGTCTATGATTTGTGTAGGGTATGGTGATGGGAGGATAAAGGGTAAGCATTATGGGATGAGTGATAAGGGACAAGGATTCTTAGATAATGATGTGGGGTAAAGGTTTGTGCTGGGATGATGGTGGACCATGAAGGTGTTCAGTGTGGAATGGTAGGAATCATGATAGATGTTAGAGTGTGCAAATAAATAATGATTACTGCTCGGTGATAGAGATGAGGATGTATGATGGATGATATAGATCCAATATGGGGCATGGTAAGAACGAAGGTTGATTGAGTGATGTGGTTTGGTGAATGATAGAATGAAAGAGTGGAAGGGAGTGGTTGAGTGATAAATAATGTGGTATGGGGTGATCAATGATGTAGCGTGGATTGATTTGTAAGCAAGTTTGGGGTGATGGGTGAGCTATGGAGGTTGCCATTAAATGGAAGGGTGGTGCCATGAAGTAGAAGATTGATCAATGATATGTTTCAAGGAATGAGATTAATGAATGAAGGATGATCAATGGTAGGATGATGGTGAATGTTAATTGATGGAGTAACGAGTGTTGTATGATGATGCAATTATAGGTGTTATATCAAGCTCAACATGTGATGAGAGAGGATGACATGTACCACTTTTCATTTATCTAACATGTATAGTGGCTACATTGATATATGTTAGGAATACTTTTAGTGAGATTTACAATATCTATGTACTGAGAGTGATGGCACATTTGTTTCTTGCCAAATCATTCATTTGGGAACATTAGGGTTTTATATATTATAATAGTTGTATTGTTGTATTAGATCATTCTTGTATATTCTCTTTATGTAATAGAAGAAGTAGAAGATGATCATTTTTCCTTGCCTCAATCTGTGTGTGCTCCTCTCCTTGTGTGTGAGAGTGTGTGAGAGCTCTCTTTTTTATCTCCTTTCTCTTGACATGGTATTAGAGCCAGTGTGGCTATAAAGGCCTTGTGAAGAAGGCCAATAATGAAGATTTAGTGAGAAGGCATGGAGAATGCGCACTTCAAAAATGATCTCTAATCGCTATGAAATTTGATGTGCAGGAAGAAGAGTCCAAAAATTTTTGGGAGTTATCCCTTTAGCATCACTTCATTTTGCTTAGATTTCAGCTTCAATGCCATTTCAACTTCCATTTTCTAGTCTACAAGGTGGGGCCCACAAAAAAATAGGTCAATTTGGGAAACTGTAACTTCCATTCTATTCGACATCTCCCTTATATTTCAAATCTAGAATTTCAAGCTATTCCATGTATTGTTGATACACAAAAATTATGTTTTTCTAAGATCGAACTATCGACTCATAGTGTGACCATGTTCAAGAAGAGATAATGCTTCTTGCATTTTTGCGGTATTGTAAATTGTTGTAGAAATGGCAAACATTGATGGAATCGGTCAAATTATGAGTGATAAGTTGGACAATAACCACTTTCATGCTTGGAGATTCAGAATGATGAATTTCTTGATGGGAAAAGGCTATTGGAAGTACATTGAATGAGACAATGAAAACCATCCACAGTCATTAGAGAGGAATCAAAGTGCAAACCAATTAAGAGCTTATGGAAAGTGGAATCAAGGAGCATAGAAGGTAATGTATTGGCTTTGTGTCAACATACAAGATAGCATGATTGGTCACATATAGGATGACAAAACTATGAAAGAGTCTTGGAACAGTTTGGTCACATTGTACGAGATCAATACAAAGGCATGCAATTCGCAACTCAAGAATTAGCTGCATACACTAGAGAAGAAGAGAATAAACCTTAAAACTCAAAAGCATACATGATTCACTTGCATCTATTGGCATCGATGTAGATGATGATGATGATGAGGTTGAAGTGTGCACTCATGGTTTAGGAGTTGCATATAAGTAGTTCAGAACTTCTATTAAAACCAAGGAGAATATTCAACCAAGAAGGATGTAGAAATTTCCAAAGAAAGCTTGGCGAATCAGAATGGAGTCTTATTTGAAAGGAAGATGTCTATATGGGATTGTATCATGTGATGAAGCAATGCCTATTCCAAGATCCAAAGGAGGACCCACTCAAGAGGAAATAGATAGCTCACACTTTGGTGTGCAATGGATGCTCAAAAAAGTTCATACATACTCAACTCTATCTCTGATTTTCTATTACCACATACAAGATGCAAGACATCTCAAGAGACTTTCTTTTTTGTTAGTACAAAGACAATGAAGAAATATCTTTGGAATGAGTTCAACCAAATGAAGAAGACTCCAAAACAAAACATTATTGAGTTTGTTACAAAGGTCAAGGAGGTTGTTGATCAATTGGCATCCATTGGAGAGCTGATTGAAGAAGATGCCATCATGAGGCAAATTTTCAATGGAATTAGGGGTGACAAGCAATGGTAATCTTTCACCATAGCCTATGATCTCATCATGGATGGGCAAACTCTAAACTTCAACATCTTTCTTGGACAAATCTTCAATCAAGAGGCCAACAATAGCATAAAGGAAGTAACTCCTATCATGGCAACTCGACTAGTGCTCTATATGCAGATAAGAAGGATAAGAAGCTGAAAGGAAAGAAGAAGGAAGAAGATGAAGAGGAGACTTCCCAAACCAACTTTGCAGGCAAGATCAAGTGGAAAGGGAAGAAGAAAGGACCAAAGCATGACAAGACGAAAGCCCAGAATGTTCAACCTTGTGCCATCTGTGATAATACCAACCACACCACTCAGAATAATTGGTTCAATGGGAAGAACCAGAAAGGAAGTGGAAGTGGTGGATATGGCGGTAGAGGTGGACACAACTTCGACAATAACAATAGAGGCCATAACAAAAGAGACTACAACAATTATTTTGAAGGTAAAAAACATGAAGGCTCATTTCTCTCGATGAATCTAAGCCACAAGGAAAATAAAGAAGATGATCATTTATTCTAGATAGATTCAAGATGTTCAAATCATGTTGCAGGAAACATAGCTCTCTTATATGATTTGGAAAGTGCAAAGCATAGCCATGAAGTTCAAACAAGGGATGACACAAAGCATATTGTGGAGAAGATTGGTAATGTCAAAGCTTCCAATGGCTATTTGAGTTAGACATCTGTGGAAGCATGTGAAAAACACAAGGACGAAGAAGAAGCTTGGAGCACAACACACAATACTGAATGTATTACCCCTAGAATGTAGAAAGATAAGTAACCCGTTAGGGCTATCGGCGTATATACAAGCCAGGGGAAAAAACCCTCTTAAAGAGGGAAAACAGTGCCTTGACAGTCCTAGTGTGTTCTTACACATCATTACCTAAATATATCAATAAATCCCCTCTTGTAGTAACTCCAATGAACCTCCTATTTTAAGGAGCTACTGTTCTGCACACAACTTGAAGCTAGAAGTGATTGCCGACTGTTATCCATGAGATACTACATGGAGTCCTTCGAATATCTAACCGCCCAGCCATGTACTATCCTTTTAATCTCTCTCTCTATCATTGAATGAGTCCTATGAGCTACACATGGGTTCCACATGGCATGCATGTGTAAATCCATCTAAAATGAGGTTAAGAGATGGTTTCCATCTCCTCCCTTACTTGATTCCATATAAAATTTCCTTCCCCTTAACTCCATTTTTGTCCTCAAAAATGGTACTGGAAGGTCTAAGAAAGAGATAATCAAAGGAATAGCACTCCCACTAGATCCCCATGCAATAAAATACATGGTCCTTTCTCCGTGTTGTTTCCCCGTATCCTTCCCCTTAAGAAGGCTCTTGGGAAGGTAGTCTAAAACTGGGAAACCATCTCTGATGGGTGCTAATCCGCTCCCATGTAGCACTATCTTCTGAACTATCTTTCCACTTTACTAAACACTCTTTATACAAGTGACTTCTCGTCTGTTTCTGTCGAGTGCGTAGTATGCTCTCAGGCTCATGTGGAGTAGATTGAACAGAAATAGGCTCTACTACCTCACTATCTAGAATGAGGTTGTCAGATTCACCCAGCCTTTTCTGAAGCCAGCTAACATGAAAAACTGGATTTTTTTTACTATTCTTTGGAAGTTGGAGCTGATAAGCCATCTTTCCTATTCTCTTAAGTATTTGGAATGGTCCAGAATACCTAGGAGATAGTTTTGGACAAGGTCCCGTCTTCATGGTTTCAGACCTAGATGGAACTCTAAGATAGACCTGCTCTCCTACCTCAAAGTTGATATCTCTCCTTTGAGGGTCAGCATAGGCTCTAGCTCTATCCTTAGCTCTCCTAATGTTGTCCTTAGCAAGCCTAAGCATCTCATTCATCTCTTCCAAGAAGTCCTTTGCAGCTTGAACTTTTTCATTATGGAAGCCTCCTACATAAGGAGCTCTTGGATGAAACCCATACATAAGCATAAATGGACTATGTCTAGTGGAAGAGTGCTTGGCACTATTATATGCAAACACTACCATAGGTAAGTACTCTTCCCAATTAGTTTGCCTTTCATTTACATATGCTCAAAGCATATCCTCTAGGATTTGGTTAACCCTTTCTGTTTGCCCATCCGATTGTGGATGCTCAGCCGTACTCATGCTACGTTTTGTATCCAACCTTTTGAAGACCGCTCTCCAAAAGTGGCTAGTAAACTTCCTATCCCGATCGGAAACTATGTCTAAAGGAAGGCCATGTAACCGGTATAGGTTCTCCACAAAAAGTTTAGCCAACTCTGGTGTCTTCACTGTAGCATGTGTCGGAATAAACCTAGCCATTTTGGTTAATCTATCCACAATTACCCAGACTGAGTCGTGCCCTCTCTGTGTCTTAGGTAATCCGACTGTAAAGTCCATGGAGATACTCTCCCACTTCCCATTAGGAATATCCAATGGGTGGAGTAGTCCTCCAATCCTCAACCTCTCAGCTTTGTTGACTTGGCATTTATTGCAGCTAAGCACATATTCTAGGATATCCTTATGAAGTCCAAGCCAATAAAACTATCTCTTAACAAGATCATAAGTCTTGTTAACTCCTGGGTGTCCCGCACTAGGTGTGTCATGACACTCATACAAAATATGTCGTCTCATCTCAATATCTCTAAGGACACACACCTTACCTTTATATTAATAGATATCCATCATGGACACTGTAATTCTTCCACTTGAATCCTTCTTGAGTACCTGTCGATACTCCATCCTCACTAGAAACCCATATATCATGATCCCCATTCTCTATGGCTTCCCAAATCTTGGAATATGCAGGATCAAGCCTACATTTTCCTCTAATGGACTCAAGTAGCTCACTAGTGATCTGAGTAAAACTCAGTCCATTGAGCATAGGCATGCGGCTAAGTGAATCAACCACTACATTAAAATTTCCCTTCCTATACCTAAGCTCATAATCAAACTCCTGAAGGGTCTCTGCCCATCGGGCCTTGCGACCTTTAAGGTCTATTTGATTAGAGAGCCACTTAATGCTCTCTTGATCAAACACTATCGTGAATTTGGCACCATATAAATAATGACGCCACTTCTTCAAAGCATGGACTATTGTATATAACTCCTTCTCATAGATAGAGTAATTCTTCTGAGCCGGTTCTAGTTTCTGGATCTCAAAAGCTAATGGTCGACCATCCTGAACTAAAACTGCTCCTATGGCAAAGTCACTCGCGTCAATCTCAACCACAAATGGTTTGTTGGGACCTGCTATGTGTAAAAGTGGAGCTGTAGCAATTGCTACTTTCAACTTCTCCATACTTTGCTTCTGTTCGTCTCCCCAATGAAAGGCTTTCACTTTCCCTTTAAGCTGTTCTGTCATCAGGACAGCAATCTTGGCATAGTTCTTAATGAATCTTTGATAGAAACCTGATAGACCTAGGAAGATCTGCAACTCTTCCAAGTTCCTTAGATGTGGCCATTCCATAATAGCCCTTACCTTTTCAGGATCCATCTGGATTCCATCCTGGGAGACTATATGCCCAAGGTATCTAACCTCTGTCTTGAAAAATTCACACTTTGACTCCTTAGCAAAGAGTGAATTTTCCCTTAGCACTTGACATACTTTCCTCAAGTGTTCCAAGTGCTCTTCTTCTGATGCACTATAGATTAGAATGTCATCCAGAAAGTCTACTACAAAGTATCCTAGATAAGGCCGTAAAACACTATTCATGAATTTCATGAAAGTGGCAGAAGCATTGGTGAGACCAAAAGGCATCACCAAAAATTCATAGTGCCCATATCTAGTCTTAAATGCAGTCTTAGGGACATCCTCTGCCCTAATCCTGATCTGATGATATCTTGATCTAAGATCAAGCTTGGTAAAATACCTAGCTTGATGTAACTGATCAAATAGATCTTTCAATCTAGGCATTGGAAATCTATTTTTGATAGTTACCTTATTAAGTTCTCTATAGTCTATACATAATCTCATAGAGCCATGTTTCTTTTTAACTAGGAGCATTGGCGATGCCCAAGGTGAGTTACTAGGTTTAATGAAGCCTTTATCTAAATAATCCTACAATTGCCTCTCAACCTCCTCATGCTGAGAAACACTAAGCCTATAAGGTGGTCTACAAATAGGTTTAGTGTTAGTAACAACCTCTATGGCATGGTCAATGTCCCCTCTCTCAGGTGGTAGCCCTCTAGGTAAGTCAATGGGAAAAACATCTCTGTACTCAAACATAAGATCCTTAAAACTTTTAACCACACACTCTTGCAAAAAAGAATAGTAGAAAGTCCTGTTCATATTTACATTCCTAGCATGAAAATATACATCAGATGAGCTATTTGTACAATGCTCCATATCATGACTATACAATAAAAACATGTCCTGTACATGCTGAGAATAACAAAGACTATACAACTCTAGTGATGAAATGAGAGGTGCACTAGGTACATCTCTCTCTCCCTAAATACAAACTTTACTTCCATTCTTTTCAAATTCGAGTGTGTTGTTTTGATAGCTGCGTTTAAGTGTGTCTCCCAACCCCCATAGCCACTCTCTTCCTAATACTAGATATGTCCTCTCCATGTTCATAATTTGGAAGTCCATATAATCTGTATAATCTTGCATTCTTGACTTCCAAATTCGATACCATAGTATCCCATATTCTTTTATCTTGCCCTTGCATCATAGATACAATGTATTTATGTGCACTAGGTTGTTGGGGAATCTTTAATTTCTTGACCAAAGCATAGTTTATAAAATATGAGTAGCAGAGTCATCTATCATGACCCGCACCTTGGTCCCGTATACACTACCATGTAGTTTAACTAAGTCATGTGGTCCAAATTGCGGTGACCACAATGACTGAGTCAACCAACAAGTGTGCTCTATATCTTCGTGCATCACCTCCACTCCGTTGAAGCTAGAGCTACCATGAATATGAAGGGTCTACACTAGGTGGACCGTCTTTTTGCCCTTCACAGGGGCCGTACTAGACTCTGGTACCTTCTTCTTTTCTTCCCCCTTCTTGAGTGGACAGTTCCACTATGAATGGCTAGGAGATAGGCACCTAAAACACAGGTTGTCTCTTTTGGACCTCTCAAACTGGTCTGTAGATAATCTAGGCCCTTGTAATCTTTGTTTTTTAATAAAAACTTTGTTTTTCCCAAAAGGCAACTTTTTCTTAAATTTAGTCGTACTAAGAGGCTTGAGGGGCTAATCCGTCTCCATAGGAGTATACTAAGGATGGTTATGGTCCTCATATATTTGTGCATACTTGATTGCCTCCTCAAACGTCTTAGGTGCATTCCTTCTGACTTCCCTCTTTATGGCTTTATATAAGCCCCTAACAAACCCTCTAGTCTTCTGGAAATAATCTAAGCCCTTAAGTTTCAAAATGATCTCTCTATAGTGGGATAGATGGACTGAAAGAGGCCTACCTCTCTACATCATCCTATCCCACTCATCCCAATTTCTCTCCTCCTCATTCCGAGGAAGAAACTCTTTCAGAAAAAGAGTCTCAAACTGAGTCCAATCAGTAGGGATAGAGTTTGCCTCCTTAAGACTCATCCACCACTTATAAGCACGTGGGCCGAGGGAGAGACTCGCCTCTAGCACACGATACTCTGGTGGGCTGCCCTTCAATTGATGCAAATCATGCCACTTTTGTAAAAAAGTGTAGATTGCATCCTTATTCCTATCTTAGTCATCCCCTGTAAAGGTAGGTGGCTTCAAGTCTTTCAGGAGGGGAGCTTCCCTAGAGCTCTCTCCTTTATGCTTACTAGGAAGAGAAGTATCTTTCCTAGTGAGCTCCAAAGGAATAGGAGGAGTCTCTCTTTCCTTCCTGGCTAGGAAAGAGGTGACACTAGTCCCAAGTGAGATCATTTGAGACTTAAGCTGCTGTATAAGAGATGTGATGCTACCAAGATCTTTCTCTAGTTTGAGGGTTTGCTCTTTCAAATCTATGAATTGGTCACGAGTGACAAATTCATCTATAAGCTCTTCATATGTATATTCTTCCTGAGAAGGCTCTTTTTCTTCTAGGTTCTCTTCTATTTCTTGCCCTAATTCTACTTCTTCCATTCTAGAATCAGGATCCTCTAGTTGCTCTTTAGATGGAGAAGTGGTTTCAACTACTTGTTTACCTTTAGATTCCATATTTCCCCGATCGGGCAAACTGAGTGAAACTGAGCAACTTCAAAGATGTGACAATCCTTGCCAATCCAAGAAATGTAGCCCAGCACCTGCACTTCAAGAATTAGAGACTATCCCAAGTGAAAAAAGTGAATTTGGACTTCGGATGACAAAAAACTAGGCCGAGAGTGGCCGCCTAGTTCCTGCTGAAGCGTTGTAGAGAGGTTTTGGTGGGGCAAATCTCATCCAAATCCAGCACCAATGGTTTCTGAGTGAAGCTTTTGAAACGCAACCAAGATTTTTGAAATCCAATATCGCATGAGGAAGCTATGGTGCGGAGAAGTCGGGTATGTCACCGATGGGAAGTGAAAGAACTCATCTTCATGGATGGATGACTTTGAGAAGCTCAAAACTAAGGGACTGAAGCTTTTTTGAAGCAACCCAAAACCCATAGCCCTTGTCCACAGCCCACAATACATGTATACATCCTCATTTGGCCAATATCTTGATCCATAGCATGAAAATTTGTCCTTCAAATTTCAAGAAAAATGACAAATTTTCCTACCTTCAGCTTCATTTAGAATGATTTCGAAAAAAACTCAGAAATATTGTCAATAGTCCTTTTTATCCCATATGCGCAGGAAATCGATTGAGTTGTTCAGTATAAAAAGAGGGCTCACTTCATATTCTCTCCAACTAGAGAGGAGGGGAGGAGAAAGAGAAGCCTCTGCGTGGGCGGCTGCTTTGGATTGACCGAGCGCCGTCTGTCGCCTGTTGCTTCAGTTGTTGTCCCACATGTGGTGTTTGTTGGTGCCGTCCCGCTCCGATACCAAATCTTGTAGTAACTCCAATGAACCTCCTATTTTAAGGAGCTACTGTTCTACACACAGCTCGAAGCTAGAAGTGATCGCCAACTGCTATCCATGAGATATTACACAGAGTCCGTTGAATATCTAACCGCCCAACCACGTACTATCCTTTTAATCTCTCTCTCTCTATCATTGAATGAGTCCTATAAGCTACACATGGGTGCCACATGGCACTCATGTGTAAATCCATCTAAAATGAGGTTAAGAGATGGTTTCCATCTCTTCCCTTACTTGACTCCATATAACATCCCCCCGGGGAGTGATGTGATGAACAAGGAACTGGCACTCATGTATAAGGAAATGCCAAGCTATGTGGAATCAATCCACAAAAGGAAGTAAGCCCAAAGCTTTGCGAAAATCTTCAAACTTCTCCCTAGGCAGAGCCTTTGTGAAAAGGTGTGCAATTTTCTCCTGCATGGGCACATATGCCAAGCTGATCTCCCCAGTAGAGAACCTCTCCCTAACATAATGATAATGCACCTCAATGTGCTTAGTGTGAGCATGGAACACAGGGTTCCTCACAACTGTGAATGCGCTCTGATTGTTACTGAAGATGGTGGTGGTAGAAGACTGACCAACACCCAAATTAGCCATGAGGTGTCTGAGCCACACACTCTCAACAGTCATTGTGAAAGATGTCCTATACTCAGCCTCACAACTAAAAGTGGCCATAGTAGGCTGCTTCTTGCTCAACCAAGATATACATGAGCTACCAAGTGTGAAGCAAAAGCCACCAGTGGGCAGACGAGTGTCATAGCAACCAATCCAGTCAGAGTTACAAAAAGCATGTAAACATGGTGGTGGTGATCCCCCCTTGGGATAAAACAATCCAAGTAGCTGGGTACCACTCAAGTAGCAAAAGATGCGCTTAATCGCCTACTAATTCTCGACACCTGGGCAATGCATAAACTTGCTCATTTGTGAGATAGAAAACTGAATATCTGGTCGAGTAATGCATAAGTAAATCAAGCATCCATCAACCTGCTGATAGAGAATAACATCAAATGCATCTCTCGCATCATGAAGATTCAATCATAAACCTGTCTCCATAGGGGTGGCAATAGGTTTGCAATCTTCAAGGCCAAAATGTTACAATAATGTGTCAATACATTTTGTTTGACACAAAGCCATTCCACCATCAACTTGCATAAATTGACTGCCCAAATAATGATGCAAATGCCCCAAATTAGACATCTCAAATGAGGCATGCAAATCACCCTTAAAATCAACAATATCCTTGTCATGAGGACCAATCAGTAGCATGTCATCAACATACACAAAAATGATCAGAAGTACATCATTGGACTGTTCTCAAAACTGTGTGCAATCAGATAGGCATGTATCTTTTCATACCAAGCATGTGGTGCTTGTTTCAAACCATATAAAGCCTTTTTCAACCTGCATACCTCCTTTTCATGCCCTTTCTGAACAAAGCCACCGAGCTGAAAAACATACACTTCTTCATGCAAGTCACCATTCAAAAATGTTGTTATTGTGGGCTTATATGATGCGACATGTATTGGTTGCAAAAGGACTGTGGAACATTGTGCAGGGTGTTGAAAGACGTCCTGTTACACCTCTGACTACAGGTACTGCAAATATAGGTGCTGGAGCTGATGAAGATGGTGTCGAAGATGATATTCCACAGATTCCTGTTCGTGCTTCTGTTTCTACTGCACCTACTGCAAAGCAGATTCGCTGGGATGGCAGAGATGCCCAGGCACATGCATTGATAGCTTTGTCTGTCAAACGTGCCATTATTCCTCATATTCGCTCTTGCAGAACAACTAAGGATGCTTGGGATACACTTACCACATTGTACCAAGCTAGGAATGAGGCTCGTGTTGCTTACCTTCAAAAATAGTTGGAGAGTGAGCACATGAATGAAGGTGATTCTATGGACAGTTTCCTAACAAACATCAAAGACTTGAAGGAACAATTGATTTCTGCCGATGAGGTTATACCAGATAGCTCACTTGTGCAGACCGTTCTGAATGGTCTTCCTGATTCATATCAGAGTTTTGCTTCTACTCTTTGGTTGATGATGAAAGGCAATCCAAATGCCTTATCATTTGAGGAGTTAGTCTCTGTTCTATTGTAGGAAGATCAGTCCAGGCAAAACAGGTCCATTAGGTGAGTTGCAGATCAAGCTTTCCTGGCTAGTCAGAAGGGCAAAGGAAAATGGAGCTCTTCAACTAGTAAGCA
Source organism: Ceratopteris richardii (assembly GCA_020310875.1). Lineage (NCBI taxonomy): Eukaryota > Viridiplantae > Streptophyta > Polypodiopsida > Polypodiales > Pteridaceae > Ceratopteris > Ceratopteris richardii. The sequence goes on along the minus strand of MU260825.1, from coordinate 83,043 downwards.
GAAATCTGCTAATTCTGCATATTCGAAGAAGGAAGATAAAGATGAGAAGAAATCAGAAAAGCAGAAATTGTTTTGTAAGTACTGTAAAGGGAATGATCATATCATAAAGAACTGTCCAAAACTGGCTGCTAAAGAGGCAAACAAGAAAGAGGCTGGAATGGTTGTTGCAGAGGCCTCTACACCAAAAACAGAGGTCTGCAAATCTTGTGCAAGAAGAAGAATGGACGTTTACTACTATCTGCAGTTTTGACCCATCTTCTCTATCAGCAGGCTGTTGGATGCTTGATTTACTTATGCATTACTCGGCCAGATATTCAGTTTGTTGTCTCATAGATGAGCAAGTTTATGCATTGCCCAAGAGTCACGCATTGGAAGGCGGTTAGGTTGTTTTATCCCAAGGGGGGATCACTACCGCCAGATTTGCATGCTTTTTCCGACTCAAATTGGGCTTGTTGCTATGACACTCGTGTGTCCACTAGTGGTTTTTGCTTCATGCTTGGTAGCTCATGTATATCTTGGTTGAGCAAGAGGCAGCCTACTGTGGTCACTTCCAGTTGTGAGGCTGAGTACAGGGAAGCTTTCACAGCTATTGTTGAGTGTGTGTGGCTCAGATGCCTTATGGCTGATTTGGGTGTTGGTCAAACTTCTGCCACCACCATCTTCACTGATAGTCAAAGCGCATTGGCAGTTGCAAGGAACCCTGTGTTCCATGCTCGCACTAAGCACATTGAGGTGCATTATCATTATGTCAGGGAGAGGTTCTCTACTGGGGAGATCTGCTTGGCATATGTGTCCGCGTAGGAGAACATTGCAGACCTTTTCATGAAGGCTCTGCCTAGGGAGAAGTTTGAGGCTTTCCGCAAAGCTTTGGGCTTACTTCCTTTTGGCTAAGAGAGAGCACGTATCCACCCATCCAACTCCACCCATATATATACCTCTAGCCCAAGGGGGTGCATGTCCTTGAGATTGGCCAAGTGTCCCTCATGTGGACACTTTCCCAAGGGTGATCACATGCCTTCTAATTTCCCAAGGTCTATCACATGCCTTCTAAATCAAATGAGGATTCTTCTCTCACATACACACAAGGTGGCTCCTAGAGAAGCTTCTCCCAAGACTAAGGTTCCCTCACCTTAGGATAAATCAACCTAAGGTTCTAACCATTCAATTGGGAGCTCATATGAATAAATACCTCAAGGTTTAAATCAAGGGTTTCACCCAAAGGTTCAAGGCATGTTCCAAGGCTAATTCAAGGGTTAGACCAAAGCAAACATACATCATATTCTAACCTTTAGAATCCATATGTTTAACCTTCTGAACCCATGAATTATACAACATTCTTCCCCCCTTTAACATTTTCATCCTTGAAAATGCGTGTAGGTATAATATGTGAAGTATTCCCCCGTGCACCATGATCAATACTCTGAGCATGGTCATCCCTCTCTTTAGATTCGTTTTGAGTAATCAGATAAAGGCTAATCCCTACCTTAATCTGAAAGGAAAGGAATTGAAAATCCCTGCCCAAATCACTTTCTCTTAGTCCCCCGAATGTACATGCATGCCCTGTACCTATGGACTAGTGAGATGGGTGGACTTCTTTGGTGGTGTTTTCTTTTGGCCTTTTCACAAACCTTGAGCTCCATAAAATAATACATTTCAGTACACTTTGTACTTCCCTAGAAATTTATAATTTTAGGAGTCTATAATAGACATCCTATCTCTATCTTGAAAGGACCAGAAACTAGATTCGTCTTCCACTTTCAACAAAAAGGAGAGGAATCTTTAGATATTCTGAACTTAACTTATTCTTTTTTAGTCCTTTTCAAATACAAATATACTTTATTTGTATTTGATAGGACTTAGCTAAAGATGTGAACTTAGCAAAGTGGGTCTATTGAGTCCCTGCCAAAACATGCTCAATAAAATGAGGAGAAATACTATCTTCTCATTTCTTTACGACTTAGGTGGACTTATTTCAATCATCTAGGTTTTCTTGAAACATAAAGCTCAAGTATTCTGAAAGATAATATACCCAATCTACAAGTTCATGTCTACAAGTGGATCTTATCTTGATCATGTTTGATTAATTCTCAGAATAGAGTTTAATCCCTTGGGAAGTTTTAACATTCAAGACTTAGATCCAAAGATGACTTTAGGAATTGGAATTTTTTGGCATACCATTCTCCTAGGTCTCTACCCCATTTGTTCATCTTAGCTTAGCGTGTTCTTCTAATGAGAATCAGTACTAACTATGTTGAACCAACTGTGGTTTAGATAGTTATGTATACTAACCTCAAAGGTTATCAAAGCTTTGCAAAGGGAAACAAATCCGATTCCTTTAAATCCTCAAAATTGAGGAAAAAATACTTCATCAAGACACCCTCTAGATTTTCTATTGGATGGAGTTTAGATGATTCAAGTTTTGCAGCTTTAGTTCCAAAGATACCTGTTTCTAGGCATCATATCTCAGATCTTGCTAAGAACATTCTTGAATCACTTGTTCTCATCAAAGATTCAAAAGAAGATCTTTTACAGATCATTCTTTCATTCAAGGCTATTATACTTGAATAGTCTTTAAATTACTTTTGGAGTTTAACTTCGTAAACTCCCAAATTTTTTTACCCTCTTACTTATCCAAATTTATTGTTCCACATAAAATTTGGCTATGCATTTTATTAGGAAAAAGGCATCTGCTTAAGGGGATAAAGAATAGCCTTTTCTAGGGTAAATGTCATGTTCAATCTATTTACCCTTTTGTTCATACAACTAGGTGTATTAAATTGGTTCAAGCAGGTACATTTCTACACCTCATAAAGAACCTAAGACCTTAATCTAAATGGTCTTATCTTTAAGGCTTATCGTGATGTTTCCTATCAGATCTTGAGCCTATTTTCTCTCTGGCCATCAGAGAAAAATCTCAATGGGAGTTAGTTCTCATTGTCCCATACCAGTGAGTTCTTTCTCCAATCCGTAGAACGACATCCTTAACCTTTCCACATTCGTTGCCCTTATCTTTTCAATGCTCTCTGATCATTTACCATGATCATGAATTCCATCTTGGAACTCCTTGGCATCATTTTCATGAGATCAAAGACTAAGGTTTCTAATGTCAATAAATTCAAAGGTCTATTTAGGTTGACCTTTGAAGTTTACTTAGTATCGAACTATAAAAGGTTTTGATCTTTTTGACCAATGTATGCCTCTTGGATTATCCAACTATAAAGGGTTGGATATATTTGATGAAGTTAGGTCACTTGGCTTTCTCAAAATTCCTCTAGCTAATTTAACATGAGATAAGATCAAGTCTTTTCTCCTTTAGATCCCTTTTTCAATGATATTTACCCACGGGATTTTCTTGGGATCTTCAACTCATACCTTCGTGAGTTGATATCTTTGCTTAAGTCTTCAACATCATGTTGAGGTTCTTCAAACCATTAACTATTCTACTTTTAGGGATCAACGATTATACGTCACCATTTTGACTTAAGCAAGTTGACATGCTTATCGATCCAATATTTGGATCCATCTTTATCCATTTTCAAATGCCCTACTCTGATTATGCTTCAAATCTTTGGCTAGCTTACCTTAGTTTACTTGCCAAATTAAAATTTCTTTAACTCCTTAACTTTCATGAAAGAGTTAAAGAATACCTTTTGCTTAGAAGTATCATATTGATGATACCTTTCTTCCCCCCTGTAAAGAGTTTTTGGCCTCGGAAACTGTAGGAAATTGATTATCTTTTAATTTCCTATCCAAATGGGAGGTTCATTTATGCTAAATCCTTCACTCAAAAAGCTCTCCAATATCCTTGAGCTTAAGCTTCCATTATCCTTAAGTTCAGTGTCCCATACCACTGAACCCACTTAAGTGACATTGTAAACCTAGATGTCCCATACCATCCGATTTACAATCCCACTTTAGTGTAGACAACTTTAGCTCTTACTCAAGGATTGAACTCCATTCGTTTTAGTCTTATCAAATATAATCAAAATCTTTGTAAGTTACATTCTTACAGAGTCTTGATTTGTTTTTTGAAAAGACATTGAGCTTTCATTGAATTATTTCCTTGATTAGATGCAATCAAAGTTATCTTTGTTTATGTCATTTGATAATAGAGCTAGTATTCTCATACTAGATATCATCTAGTGACATAAGTAGGCATCTGTATCAAAGGATATAGGCAATCATAAGCTTTGCTAAATGGTTACCTTGTTAACCATCTTGATAAATTGTTTCTTACTCATAGAGCACATTTTGGGGTAGAGTTCTTAAGGGTTTCTTTCAACCCTTTAATCTTCCTCTTCTCTAGATATGCTAAATGAGTTACAATCCTTCACTCTTGAAGCAATTTTCTCAAAGCTCCAAATGGATCCTACCGCTTGTCAATGAAGGAAGAAGTTTATTGGGGAAGAAATGAATGCTTAAAAGGGTAAAATGGTTCAACCATTTTTTCCCTAATATGTCATTTGAGGACATTCTCTTCCCCTTTTTAGTGTAACAATTGTCCTCAATGATCAGATGTTGAAGTTCCTCTGAACTTCTTAACAATGAAAAATTATCCCATGTGTGTAGGGTCTTATATAAGCTTCTAGTTTCTCCTTTGGATTTTTTAATCCAAATTCTTATTACTACCATTAATGGTTTAATAAGAAGAAAAACTTGTTGGATTTGAAGCTTAAGTGCTTGGCCTTGCTGATCAGGCATGCCATGGGTATTATGGAACTTGGTGGTCCATAAGTAGGACTCGAAGTTTAAAGTTCCTCTTCCTAAGTTGAATGGCTTTTGAATTAAGCCAACATATAAAAAGCATAAAAGTTAATGGGCATAATCTCAGCACACCATTAAACTTTTATGCTTTTGACTTCATATGAAGAAATCATTTTTATATCTCAAACCTTAAACTTACAATATTTGATTTCACTCTCATGTCCCATTAACCCATGCCTATGATTAATTCTATGCATACATAGTGTATGCCAAGAACAGATACATCTTTGCTTAAAGATGTTTAGCATGCATAAGGTCCAAATGCTGAACCCCTCCTTAAAGCATGCATGAAATTCCCATTTTAGAACTCCATTAAATGCATAAATACATGTGTCTGGTTATCATTCATGTTCATCCCATGCAATAATGAACATTCTATATGCATTTTCTAACAATATTTAGGTGGTCAATCTTTTTCATGGTAAAGAAAAGCCTTTTTTCCATTTAATTATGCCTCTAGTTGGTCATTCAAATTATTAAACTTATGCATCTTTCCAAATGCATATAGACCACCCTTTTCATTTAAAATGCATCTCTATATGTATTACTTTTAGCATGGTCAAAGAGGCAAACATAAATGAAAATGGTACTTACCTTCATTTTTGCTATGTCCGTCCCTTGATTCCATGAAAGAAGAAGCTTTTCCATTTGGATACTTTGATTTTGAGGTTGCAAGGTTAGGCCATCATATCTTCCAGATCTCCTCCAATGTTTCTTTTGTAGGCATCTTCATACTTACTTGTATGCTCAACAATGTATTTAACCTCACATAAACTCTAAGTATACATATTGGCATTATTTTCTCCATGCCATGTAAACGGTATAAATTTTAAAAAATTATGTATCCTACCATTTCCATATACTTATAAAGTACTTAGAATAAAGTGAATATGAGAAAGAAGGAAATGGATGACTTAGCTTCACTGCCTCATAACTTATCTTTGTAGAAACTTGGTTGTCTTGGACTTTAAATTTCCAAAAAGGAAACGCATCATTATTCTTTCTCTTTTCTTCATAATTTGCTCCAGTTTCACTTGCCTTAGCCTCAAATATGACAATATACATGAATCTTTTCTTCTAAAAAGTAAAAGATTCATTAAATAAAATAAAAAAATACTTAGCTTTGGAGACTTGTCATTTATTGAGGTTGAAAGTGAAGGAGTCATATCTTTGCTTCAAACTCCATAGCTCTATGGGTACGTGTGAGCTTGTTGAGGAGCGTGAACTGCGGAATAGAACTCATATCCCATATTCGATGTGACTTTTTGTTTTTTCCACTATATATTGACGAGCTCCAATCGCCTTTCGATATCTGAACACAAGAGGTGAAGTGTTGTGTGCTTTGTTCTCTCTTGGCCATAGAGAATGCGCATGGGAAGCTGCTACTTCTATGCGTACATCTGTCCCTTCGTGGCTGCTCGTGAGGATGTATGACTGATCCTCCTGCTCGCAGATGTGACTTAAGCCCATACGAGGTGTCCACGGACAGCCTAAAAAGGGGGGCTTATCAAACATTCTTTTGTTATCTAACTCCTTAGGCTATCAGGCATAGTGCGATAGAGAAAGCTACGCGCATGGGCCTAGTACATCAGAGAACCAACTCACATGCATTCAAAATGAAATTAATAGAGTTACCATTCATGAACTTAAATGTATAATCCCCTAACTCTGAGTACCAATGTTGTGAGATAAACATATCCTAAGACTATCAAGGCCACACTCCTAAGAGAGAGCACGTATCCACCCATCCAACTCCACCCATATATATACCTCTAGCCCAAGGGGGTGCATGTCCTTGAGATTGGCCAAGTGTCCCTCATGTGGACACTTTCCCAAGGGTGATCACATGCCTTCTAATTTCCCAAGGTCTATCACATGCCTTCTGAATCAAATGAGGATTCTTCTCTCACGTACACACAAGGTGGCTCCTAGAGAAGCTTCTCCCAAGACTAAGGTTCCCACACCTTAGGATAAATAAACCTAAGGTTCTAACCATTCAACTGGGAGCTCATATGAAAAAATACCTCAAGGGTGAAATCAAGGGTTTCACCCAAAGGTTCAAGGCATGTTCCAAGGGTAATTTAAGGGTTAGACCAAAGCAAACATACATCATATTCTAACCTTTAGAATCCATATGTTTAACCTTCTGAACCTGTGAATTATACAACAATACCCAAGGTGTTTTAGAGATGGAAACAGCTTCTCTATGTGGTGTCGAAATCGCGATCTGAGCTCATTTCGGCCTCCGAATGCTCTATCATAATGCTTGTGCAGGCTATTTCCTCTTTTTGTGCCAAAGGTATATACCAATTTTAGTTTGCCAGTATAAGCATGCTGAAGTCTACTATAGGTTTAGCAGAATTCATCTGGGCAGTTTTGTTCAACATTTTGAGATACAATCAATTTCTTGCATCAAGGCATTTTAGTCACTAGCCATGGCTGAAAGTAGTGATGTATTTCGTATGTTGGCTATTGAGGATAAGTTGGATGGTACCAACTACCCATTATGGGCTTATATGATGCAATATGTATTGGTTGCAAAAGGACTATGGAACATTGTGCAAGGTGTTGAAAAACATCCTATCACACTTGCAACTGTTACAGCTGTAGGTATTGAAGCTGATGCAGAAGGTGTTGGAAGATGGTGATATTCTGCAGATTCCTATTCGTGTTGTGTTTTTTGTTGCACCTTTTGTAAAGAAAAATTGTTGGGATGGTAGAGATGCCTAGGCACATGCATTGATAACTTTGTCTACCAAACGTGCCATTATTCCTCACATTCATTCTTGTAGAACAACTAAGGATGCTTGGAATACACTTGCCACATTGTACCAAGCTAGGAATGAGGCTTGTGTTGCTTACCTTTGAAAACAATTGGAGGCTGAGCACATGAATGAAGGTGATTCTATGGACAGTTTTTTTGACAAAGATCAAGGATCTGAATGAATAGTTAATTTCTATAGATGAAGTCTTTCCTAAGAGTTCACTTGTGCAGACTGTTCTGAATGGTCTTCTCGACTCATATCAGACTTTTGCTTCTACTCTTTGATTGATGATGAAAGAAAATCAAAATGCCTTATTATTTGAAGAGTTAGTTTTTGTTTTGTTGCAAGAAGACCAATCTAGGTAGAACATGTCTATTATGCATGTTGTAGATCAAGCTTTCCTGGCTAGTCAGAAGGGCAAAGGAAAATGGATCTCTTCTAATAGTAAGTAGAAATATGCAAATGTTACACATTTGAAGAAGGAAGACAAAGATTAGAAGAAATCAGAAAAGCAAAAGTTGTTTTGTAAATACTGTAAAGCAAATGATCATGCCATTAAGAGCTATCCAAAACTAGCTACTAAAGAGGCAAAGAAGAAAGAGGCCGGAATGGTTGTTGAAGAGGCCTCTACACTGAAAACAGATTCTGGTAATCTTGTGCATGAAGAAGAACGGGTCTCATGAACAGTGCATGTGTGTAATAGACTAAGATGTTTGGTATTTTGATAGTGGGGTGACCAAACATATTACCTTGCAGTGCAGTTTCTTCACTTCACTTGAGCCTGCCCCTACAGGGAATACCATTACATGTGCCAACAACTCCTCTTATCTTGTTATGGGAGTTGGTAAGATTATTCTAACTACTATTGATGGTAGTTCTTTCATTTTGTCAAATGCTTTATTTGTGCCAGGGATCAAGAAGAATCTGTTATTAGTTTTGGCTTTAGCCAAGATTGGCTTGGCTGTGAAATTTGTTGATGACAAGTGAACAATTCATGATCTGTCAAATGGTGATGTGATTATTGCTTTTGGCATTTTATGTCGTGGGATGTATAAGCTCATAGACAATGAAAGATCTATGAATGATTTGGCATGTGTAGTACATGATTCTTAGGCTATGTCAGATGCAATGCTTTGGCATGCATGCTTTGGTCATCTGAATTTTGCTAGTTTGCTACGCTTGTAGAAATATGAAATGGCATCCTCTTTGCCCAAACTTGAGGCACCTAGAAAACATGTTTGTGAAGGCTATATTTTGGGCAAATTGAAGCATTCCTCCTTTCCAAAAGATGGTTAAGTTCGGGCTACTTAGAAATTACAACTTGTACATAGTGATGTCTGTGGTCCTATGCAAACACCTTCTTTTGGAAACTATCTTTACTTTGAAACTTTCATTCATGATTTTTCCAGGCATGCATTGATATATCCACTCAAAGCAAAGTCCGAAGTGTTTATGTACTTCAAACAGTTTCTAGTTTTGGTTGAAAATATGTCAGCATGTAAAATGGGCAGCCTCCATTCTGATCGGGGGGGGGGGGGGGGGGGGATATATGTCTTCTGATTTTAATGCATTTCTAGCTGAACGAGGTATAAAACACTAGTGTAAAGTGCCACATACACCTCAACAAAATGGAGTCATTGAACGGAAGAATAGGTCACTCATGGAGATGGCAAAGTGTATGGTCAAGAGTCCACATAGTTTTTGGCTTGAGGTTGTTATATGTGTAGCATATGTACTTAACAGGTGTCCCTCTAAAGTGCTATAGTCTATCACTCCATATGAGGCTTGGCATGATCGCAAGCCATCTGTTGCTCATCTGCATGTTTTTGCTTGTTTGGCATATGCATTAGTGCCTGAACAACATTGCAGAAAATTGGATGATAAAGCAGTAAAATGTATTTTTGTTGGGTACAATTCTAAAAGTAAAGGCTATCATCTATATCATTTACATACCAAACACATTTTGGTTAGCCGTGATATTGTTTTTGTCGAAGATGCTATTTAGTCGTTGCTTTCATGTACTAAGGAGACATTTGTTAGCTCCAAAGACATGTATGATACTTTGCTGCCTCTTTTTATAGGTGGACAGTCTAGTGCTGGTCCTAATGAGGCAACTTCTCAGACCTTGCAAGGTTCATATGATGATGCAGATCATTCAATTTCTGATGCAAATTTACATGATGCACTTGTTGATGAGAGAACTGATATTGAGCAGGAAAAAACTATGCCAAAATGGATGGTGCAGACCTTGCGTGATAGCAAATTAGATGCACCTCTATCATATCATACTCGATCAAGCTCTCATATTGCGTCTTTTGCATCAGATTGCTATGCTATGGCTACATCTAGTCTCTGTGATGAGAATGATCCTGCTTTGTTTGATGAAGCACAAAATTCAAAAAATTGGATGGCTGCTATGCAATCTCAATATAATGCTATAATGAAGAATGGTACTTGGTCTTTATGTGACTTGCCTCTTGGCAAGAAGGCCATTGGCACTAAGTGGGTATACAAGTTGAAGCGCAAGCGTGATGGAACAATTGACAAGTATAAGGCTAGGCTTGTTGCAAAGGGTTATGCACAGGAAAGAGGCATTGATTTTGATGAAACCTTTGCACCTACTTGCCGAATGACTACTGTTCATAGCATCTATGCACTTGCAGCTCATCATGGTTGGAATGTACATCAATTGGACATTAAAATAGCATTTGTGAATGGTGACTTGCATGAACAAGTGTATGTTTTTCAACCACATGGCTTTGTGCACAAAGGGCATGAAAACCAACTGTGCAGTTAAAGAAGGCATTATATGGTTTAAAGCAAGCACCACTTGCTTGGTATGAAAAGATACATGCCTATCTGATTGCACATGGTTTTGAGAATAGTCCAACTGAAAGCACCTTAGATGTTAAGCATGCTAATTATGACATGCATGATGTTGATGACATGTTGCTCACTGGTCCTCATGACATGCATATTGCTGATTTTAAGGTTGATTTGAATGCCTCATTTGAGTTGTCTGATTTGGGGTATTTGCATCACTAGTTGGGCATTCAGTTTATGAAAGTTGATGGTGGAATGGCTTTGTGTCAAATGAAATATATTGACACATTATTACAGCATTTTGGCCTTGAAGACTATAAGCCTATTGCCACTCTTATGGAGATAGGTTTACGATTGAGTCTTCATGATGCTGGAGATGCATTTGATGTTGTTCTCTATCAGCAGCTTGTTGGATGCTTGATTTACTTATGCAATACTCGACCAGATATTCAATTTGTTGTCTCACAGATGAGCAGGTTTATGCATTACCTAGGTGTCAAACATTGGTAGATGTTAAGCACATCTTTCGCTACTTGAGTGGTACCCGGCTACTTGGGTTGTTTTATCCCAAGGGGGGATCCCTACTGCTAGATTTGAATGCTTTTTTTGACTCTAATTGGGCTGGTTGCCATGACACTTGTGTGTCCACTAGTGGTTTTTGCTTCATGCTTGGTAGCTCATGCATATCTTGGCTGAGCAAGAAGTAGCCTACTATGGCCACTTCCAATTGTGAGGCTAAGTATAGGGAATCTTTCACAGTGACTGTTGAGTGTGTGTGGCTTGGATGCCTTATGGCTGATTTGGGTATTGGCCAGTCTTCTACCACCACCATCTTCACTGACAGTCAGAGCACATTGAGAGTTCCGAGGAACCCTATATTCCATGCTCACACTAAGCACATTGAGGTGCATTATCATTATGTCAGGGAGAGGTTCTCTGCTGGAGAGATGAGCTTGGCATATGTGTCCACGTAGGAGAACATTGGAGACCTTTTCACAAAGGTTTTGCCTCGAGAGAAGTTTGAAGCTTTCTGCAAAGCTTTGTGCTTACTTCCTTTTGTGGATTGATTCCACATAGCTTCACACTTCCTTATACATGAGTGTGAGTTGCTTGTTCACCGCATCACTCCCAGGGGGGATTTGTTGATATATCTAGGTAGTGGTGTGTGTGAACACACTAGGACCACCAGGGCACTTTTTTCCCTCTTTAGGAGGTTTTTTCCCCCCGGCTTGTATATATGCCTATTACCTTAAGGGGCTACTTATCTTTGTACATTCTCTAGTAATACTTTCAATATTGTGTGTTGTGCTCCAAGCTTCTTCTTCTTGCTTGTGTTGTTCGTGTGCTTCCGCAGACATCTAACTCCAACACTCTATGTACCCACTATTACAAAAAACCTAATAAGTGTAGGCCAAATAGTTGAGAAAGGCTTGCAAGTTAGCTTCACCCATTATGGAGCTTTTGTGGAAGATCCATGTCAAAGTTCAAGAAGATAGCCAAAGTGAGAAGCATGGTAGGCTCTTTACTTTTCAGGTAAGAGAAACTTAAAACATAGCTCTATTCAACTTTGGGTCTCAAACCCTAAGTGAGCTTGAAGTGAAGCATAAGAGGCTAGCTCATGTGAATGAAAGAACCTTAAAGGATATATGCAAGGATCAAAGTGTTCAACTATTCAACCACAAAGTCTACATCCATAACAACTTATTGGACTTAGTCATAAAGATGTATGGGGACCAAGCCAAGAAGCTTCATCGACAAGATCAAGGTATTATGTCTCATGTATTGATGGAACAAGTGCATCATGTAAATCTGCATTAGAAATAGAATGATCTGCACCATCACATGAAATCTGTAAAGGCTGAGAAGTTGCCTCATTAGGACAACCACTCGACTCTCCACATGTAAAAAGAGGAAGAAAAGTATCATACATGTCTTTGGAGCTAACAGATGTCTCTTTCGTACATGAAAGTAAAGGCTGAAAAGCATCTTCCACAGAAAAAACATCACGACTAACCAAAATGTGTTTAGTTTGTGGATGATATATCACCTTTGCTTTTAGAACTGTACCCAACAAAAACACATTTTATTGCTTTATCATTCAATTTCCTACGATGTTGTTCAGGCACTAATGCATATGCGAGACAACCAAAAACATGCAGATGAGCAATAGATGGCGTGGGACCATGGCAAGCCTCATATGGAGTGATAGACTGTAGTGCTTTAGTGGGACACCTATTAAGTACATATGCTACACACATGACAGCCTCAAGCCCAAAACTATGTGGTAAAGCCTGACTCTTGACCATACACCTCACCATCTCCATGAGTGACATGTTCTTCCGTTTAGAAACTCCATTTTGTTGAGGTGTATATGGCACTGTACACTGATGTTTTATCCTATGTTCAGCCAAAAATACATTAAAGTCAGAAGACATATATTCCCCCCCTCGATCATAACGGAGGGTGCCCATTTTACATGCTGATAGATTTTCAGCCAAAACCAAAAATTTGTTTGAAGCACATGAACACTTTGGACTTTGTGTTCAATGGATATACCCATGCATGCCTGGAAAAATCATCAATGAAATTCATGAAGTAAAGATAGTTTTTTAAAGAGGGTGTCTACATAGGACCACACACATCACTACGAACAATCTACAATCTTTTAGTAGCTCAAACTGAACCATCTTTTGGAAAGGAGGAATGCTGAATTTTGCCCAAAATACAACCTTCACAAACATGTTTTCCATGTGCCTTAAGTTCGGGCACAGAGGACATCATTCCAAATTTCTGTAGGTGTAGCAAACTAGCAAAATTTAGATGAACAAAGCACACATGCCAAAGCTTTGCATCTGACATAGCTTGAGAATCATGTACTACACATGCTAAATCATTCATAGATTTTTCATAGTCTATGAGCTTATACAACCCACAACATATAATTCCAGAAGCAATAATCATGTTGGCATTTGATAGATCATAAATTGTACATTTGTCATCAACAACTTTCACAACCAAGCCAATCTTGGCTAATGTAGAAACTGATAACAACATTTTCTTGATCCCTAGCACAAATAAAGCATGTGACAAAGTGAAAGAACTACCATCAGTAGTAGTCAGAATGATCTTACCAACTCCCATGATAGGATAAGAGGAGTTATTGGCGCATGTGAGAGTATTTCTTGTAGGGATAGGCTCAAGTAAAGTGAAGAAATTGTGCTATGAGGTATTATGTTTGGTTGCCCCACCATCAAAATACCAAATATCTGAGTCTACTACAAACATACACTACTCATGAGAAGATGGGTCAAAACTACAAATAGTAGTAAATGCCAATTCTTCATTCTGCACAAGATTTGCAGACTATATTTTTGATGTAGAGGCCTCTGCAACAACCATTCCGGCCTCTTTCTTCTTTGCCTCTTTAGCAGCCACTTTCGGACAACTCTTAATGACATGATCATTTGCTTTACAGTATTTGCAAAACAGTTTCTGCTTTTCTGATTCCTTCTCATCTTTGTTTCTTCTTCGAATGTGTAACATTTACATATTTCTGCTTACTAATAGATGAGCTCCATTTACCTTTGCCCTTCTGACTAGTCAGGAAAGCTTGATCTGCAACATGCATAATATACCTGTTCTGCCTAGAGTAATCTTCCGGCAACATAACAGAAACTAACCCTTCAAATGTTAAGGCATTTGGATTTCCTTTCATCATCAAACAAAGAGTATAAGCAAAACTCTGATATGACTCATGAAGACCATTCAGAAGAGTCTGCAGAAGTGAACTATTAGGAAGGACTTCATCAACGAAAATCAACTGTTCCTTCAAATCCTTCATCTTTGTCAAAAAACTAGCCTGGTACAATGTGGTAAGTGTTTCCCAAGCATCCTTAGCTATTCTGCAAGAGCGAATGTGAGGAATAATGGCATGTTTGATAGACAAGGCTATCAATGCATGTGCCTAAGCATCTTTGCCATCCCAACAAATTTGCTCTATAGTAGGTGTAGTAGGAACCATGCACGAATAAGAATATGAAGAATATCAGCATCTTAAACGTCATTTGCATCACCTTCAATACCTATATTTACATGTGTAATAGGACATTTTTCAACACCATGCACAATGTTCCATAGTCCTTTTGCAACCAATACATGTCACATCATATAAGCCCACAATGGGTAATTGGTACCATCCAACTCATCCTCAACAACCAACATACCGAATACATCACTGCTTTCAGCCATGGCCACTAACTAAAATACCCTAATGCAAAAAAATTATTGTATCTGAAAAAGTTGAACAGAACTGCCCTGATGAGTTCTACTAGACCTGTAGTAGACTTCGAGACACTTATATTGGCGAACCGAAACTTGCATACATCTTTGGTACAAAAAGATGAAATATCTTGCAGAAGCACTACGATAGTGCATTCAAAGGCCAAAACGAGCTCACATTGCGGTTTCGGAACCACAAAGCAAAGCAGTTTTGATTCCTAATCACCTTGAGTATGCTCACTAAATTTTGTGTGATTTTGAGAATGTGATTAGAGGGTGTCGACGACGCCCTAGATGAAGTGGTGACCTGCTCTAATACCAATTGTTGGAGTTAGATGTTTGTAGGAGCACGTGAACATCACAAGGAAGAAGAAGAATCTTGGAGCACAACACACAATACTAAATGTATTACCACTAGAATATTCAAAGATAAGCAAGCCATTAGGGCTATAGTCATATATACAAGTCGGGGTGGAAAAAAACCTCCTAAAGAGGGAAAAAAGTGGCCCGGTGGTCCTAGTGTGTTCACACACATCACTACCTAAATATATCAACAAACTCTTTATTGGTATTGTAATCTCCCAAAATCTGATGTGATCCCTTATGAAGTGTTTCTCTTGGATTCTTCATATAAATTGATATTTTGTCAATTATTATTGAATGTGTAGGTGAGATTGAATTTGGACCTATGGATAGGGTTTGGAGCTAATTCCTTTTGGAATATAGGGATCAAATATCTATGACAATGTGATCATAGAGATCATTAGATATAAATGATAGTCTCTTATCAAGCCACTTCCTAATGCACATGCCTTAGTCGATGTGTGTAGCTCAAGCGTAAGCACCACCTCCTTTACTTGTCAATCCGCGGAGACGTGAGGACCGGTATGAAGACCACGAGCAAGTGAAGGCACAAGTGCGTGAGTGAAAGCACACAAACATGCACACACATACACACACACGCGCACAAGGTAAGATCAAAGAGAGGAACAATGGAGAGCTTAGATTGCAAAAGAGTTCTCTTACAAAAAGTTCTATTCTCTAACCAGCCAACCTCAAAAATGAGCTCTCTAGCTCTTTTTATAGTTTTTTGACTAGTTTTGGCCCTGTCCAGACCTAGTGTCCGGCCTAGTTAAAAATTAGGTTCCAGGGCTTATTTGAGGGCTCAAACGAAGTCTAAAAATTATGAAAATTGGTACGATGGTACTTCTAATACTCCTCAAGCTCGAGGACTCCTCGGCTTGAACAAAATGGAGTTACTAAAAATAAATAATGGTATTTACAATGGTTTCTAGTGATGAAAATCACTATTTTTGTAGGGGATTCTTCTGAAAATTTGACATACACTTCTTGGAGCTCCCTACTTGCTCTCTCTTCTTCTATGTCCACTTCTTTGATGTGCTTCCATGCTTTGTCCTTGACCTTGAGCTTCAACACTCCCCCCCCTCTCGAGTCTGTCGTCCCTGACAGACCCTTGTTGTAGTGATTGTTCCAAGTAGTGCCTTGAGAGGGAGTGTCCCGTCTGTATGAACACAAGTCGTCCGACGTTCTTCATCTATCACTGTGAGTCTTTGCAGGTTGTAGTCTCTTGGTATGTGCTTCTGCCTTGTATTCCAGCATGACTGTGTCGTTGTGAGTCTCCGTTGATGTTTTCTAGATCTTCCAAAGTTGATCTTCATAGTAGTCAAGCCAAGTACTCATAACCCATATTGAGTGATGGGTAAGTGTGTTCGTGCATGGGTTGAAAAAAGTATGTGCCTTGTGCACGGCCTTGTAATGTAGCCCTACGCATGCTTACTTGGAAAATGCATTGGAAGAAGTATGGTGCAAAAATTGCGGGTCTTGAGCTAAGTGCTCAAGGGTATGCTGACGAAGAGGTTTCCTAAACTATCATGGTTATGGTGTTTCCAGAGTAAAGATACTTACCATGGCGAAGGTTGATGGATGTTTGCCTCTTCATGTGGTACACTCGGCCTTTGGGATGGAACCTTGTTGATGAATGTCCATGTTGATTGTCCACTGATGAGATCTTTTGAGTGGTGGATCCCCTCTCCTCTTTTCAAAGCAACATTTGTCACTAACAATGTGCATTTCTGAGCTTGGGCTCATGCACGTTCACTTCCCTATATTGACACTCAGAGGAAGATTGGACACGTGCCGGTTTCTAAGAGATTACCATGCTGATTGACATAGACCATTCACCAGTGCTACTGTTCCATACTGGTTCAGGAAATACTGAGAATTGAATTGCTTTATATTCCTTGGCAAGCAACATCGGATAACTACACCAAGCTGTGTTTCACATATACTCTTTAGCTCACCATATGCAGGAGTCTTCTCCTCTAGAACTACCTTTTGCAGATATCTCCTTGGATGCTCTGGTACATGAAGTAGTTAAGCATCACGCAAGTTGCGGACCTTCAAGCTCTTCATTCCTACCATGGTAAGAGAAAATCATAGCTGTAGATGCCATGTTCATGCCAAATGCTTGTCCTCTACCAGATAAGGCAGCAATAATCTCACTGCTGGCCGAGACACACTGGGAACAAGCTCTCTCCCACTTCTCTCTCTTTTTTTTTTTTTTTTTTTTTTTTTTTTTGGAACAGGATATCACAAAACAAGAACACAAAAGTTAGTATCACTAGAAATGTTCGACATATGTCACTGTGCTCTTGTGCATGGGATTCTCAAGTGTGTCTATGCACGGCCGTGTAATGTGGCCCTATATTAATGCATACTTTGGAAATGCATGACCTAAATGGTGCAAAAGACAGGGTTGTGCAAGGAGCACATGGTTGTTGCTCGTTCGAGGCTTTCGATGTTATTTGTGGAGGTTGATGCCGGCCTTAGTGGAGGTATCCATTGAGTCTCGAACTGATGTAATCCTCCTTATTGGAGTCCATTTTAGAACATCATTTGGCACTGTAGAGGTCACTTCAGGCGTCTTTCTCTTTGGATGCTTTCTGAACTGTGGTATCCAGTGTGGTTGATGCTTTGGTTCGGTGGAGGCTACTTGCACTTTTGGCTTCCAAACCCATATCCTTTTTGCATGTCTTCCTACTAATGTTGAAGAGCTGATTTGATCTTCCTTTGGTCTCTGTACGTGGTTCTTACCCTTTTCTCTTTTTGGCCTCTTTGTTGAAACCTTTTGCATGTGGGAGAACAAAGGTTGTTGTGGGTGTAGGATCTTCTTAGGTACCCACATCTGTAATTGCCCTTGTTGAGCTGCAGCTAACTTCTTAGGCACCCAAACTTGTTGGATATCTTGTGACGGAGCTTGTCTGAGCTGCTTCCTTCGTCTTCTGGCTTGGTTAGTGTGCATGGATGGGATTTGTGGGGGTAAGGCTGGTGGTTGCTCTCCTTTGCGTACCCAGATCTGCTTCATGCCCGGAACCGCTTTTTTATCGAATGGTGTCTTTCTATTTGATGTAGCAGTTGTCGTGAAGGGTTGTGTTTGCTTGTGTGGTGGGCTCACTACTATGGCTACTTGAGTCTTTGGAGAAGAAGAAAGATCCACCCGCCTTCGAACCTGGTCTTCCACGATTGACTCCTTCTGCATCATAGAGCTTTGGACACATACAACATCTTCTTTCATATGATTAGTCTTGGAAGAACTAAGAGAGTGTGTGGTGCCATGATCTAGGAGCATGCAGTTCTCTAATTCTAATGTAATGCATTGTTCATGTACCCAAACTTGAAGAATTTGACTTCTTAGGTTTAAGTTAACTGCATGGTCATAGATCCAATCTTGACCCAAGACAAGTGGTTCTGTAAGGTTCTCATCTTGACATACTAGCGCTTTGACTATCATTGGAACATCTTGAAGGTAGATGGGAAGTTCCACCTCGCCCAAACAAGGGGTTTCCACACCTCCCAATCCTATGAGATAAGCTTCTATGGGATTGATGTTCAACCCCAAGTCTTGGCAGTAGGAAAGTTTAACTGCACTACTTGCTGCACCTGAGTCAATCAATGCTTTCACCGTCCTTGCACCCTTCCCTTGTCCTATCTCTATGGTCACAAAGGGTCTTCGGTCAATGACCTGAGAAGTCGCAATGCCTGACTTTTGACACATATCCATGTGATATTTTGGGGCTTTTGAGTTGACATCTAGGCCTAATCGCCTTAACTTATTTTGCCTAATACGCTCTCTGGCCTCTTCTTGTGCTTCTTCTCTCACTCTTAACTCTTCTTCTTTTCGCTTCTTCGCAGTGTTGAGTCTCATTAGCATATCCTCAGTAAGAGGTTCTTGATATAGCCTGACTCTACAGCCACTAATATAGTTTGGCAAGATATCTCCTTCTAGAGTGGCCAACTGAACTGCACCACTAGTGGAAATTCTATTAATGATCATGGGTCCATAACCTCTTTTTTCCAACTTACGGGCATGTTGTTTTAGTGTGTATACCAACACTAGATCTCCCTCTTTCAATCCCTTATCCTTGATGTGTGCATCAAAGTATGCCTTTTGCCTCTTCTTTGCAGCGTAGATGCCTGCTGCCGCTCGTAGCCTCGTTTCACCCAAGCGTTCGAGATCAAAGATCCTAGAGGACAATTCATGCCCATTCCACTCATACTCTTGTGCTACTTTTAAGGCAGGGATTAAGAAATCTAATGGTAGCACAGCGTTCTGTCCGAAGACCATCTGAAATGGGGTGGCGTTGAGTACCGTTTTGTAGGCAACTCGATAAGCCCAAACAGCATGATGAAGTTGTTTGTCCCAATCAGAGCGTTTATTATTCACCAGTTTTGTCAATACGTTACAGAGGATCTTATTGGTACTCTCGGCTTGTCCGTTGGCTTGTGGATGATAGGGGGCGGATTTCTTATGTATCACCAAGAATTCTTGGAGAAGATTTTCAATGACTTCATTCAAGAAGTGTGTGCCTCTATCGCTCACCAACTCTATTGGTAGTCCATATCTCGTGAACACATTCTCGAATAAGAACTTAGCCGTAGTCTGAGCATCATTCTTTGTTGTGGCTTTGACTTCTACCCACTTTGTAAGGTAATCTGTGGCTACAATGATGTACTCTGCATGGGAGTTTCTAGCTGGGGGGTTAATAGGACCTATGAAGTCTATGCCCCACTTCGAAAATGCACGTCCTCCCATCATTGGCCTCAAGGGCATCTCGTCTTTTCTCACTGGATATTGTGCACGTTGGCATGTGTCACATTTCTTCACATAGGTATGTGCATCCATATGAAGAGTGGGCCACCAAAGTCCTGAGAATAGAATGGTTTTAATCACTCGGTCAGGGCCAAAATGTCCACCTGCAACACCACTGTGTGCAGTCTCTAAGACCCTTAAATAGTCTGATTCATGAACGCACAGTCTTAAGTAACCATCTTTACCTCTTCGGTATAGGTTTTCTCCTACTAAGGCATAGCCTTGAGCCTCTTGCTCCATATTTCGTCTTCTTGCTAGACTGGCCTCTTTGGGTAATCTTCCCGATCTCATAAACTCTACCAATGGAGTACTCCAATCTGGAATTAATGATACTTGATAAAGGGTCGCATGCTCCACTGGTGGTTTCTCTCTACACATTGGACAATTCTTGATCCACTCATGTATTTCTTTGTCCATGCTAGGCCAATACACTCCTAAACGTTTCAAATTCTGCAATGTTCGTTGTTTAGAATAGTGATTTCCTAGCAATCCCTCATGAGCTTGCTGCAACCAACTACTATGTTCATCATCCTCGACACAACAAGCTAATACACCCTCAGTATCTTGTTTGTACATGCTTCCTGCCAATATGTGATATTTTTGTGATTTTACAATTTCTTCTTGTGATGTTTTCACATTCTTATTTGCAGGGCCGAAGGTTAGGACTGGTACCAACTTATTTGCCCATTTAGGAACAACTTCCAAATTGAACAGATAAGCATCAGGTAGTTCATCAGACACTCCTTGTGGTGACTCTCCTGAAGTAATGCGAGAAAGGTGATCTGCCCGAAGGTGGGTTCTACCTTTCCTGACAACAACTTCAAAGTCATACTCCATTAGTAAGAGGAACCATCTTACTAAGCGTCCAGTATTGCAAGGTTTATTGACCAAATATAACAAAGCTTGATGATCAGTGAAGAACTTGAACTTGTTGGCCAATAAATAGTGTCTAAACTTCTTTACAGCATATACCATGCCTAACCCTTCTCGCTCGGTTGTGGTATAATTTCTTTCGGCTGGGTTTAGTTGTCTACTAGCATATGCTATGGGCAAATCTAAATTCCCTTCACCTGTGGGTTGTGCCAGCACACATCCTATGGCATGATTGGATGCATCCACATGGACATGGAATGGTTTATTCCAATCAGGAGTGGTCAGTATTGGTGCTGTGCACAAACGTTTCTTCAGTTCATTGAAAGAATTCTCGCATTCGTCGTTCCACTCAAAATTAGACAACAAGGCATAAAGGGGTCTAGCTATGATCGCGTACATGTGGATAAACCTACGGTAATATCCACAATGGCCCATAAAGGCTTGTACCTCTTTAACATTCCTTGGCCTTGGCAGCTCCGCTATGGCTCGTACCTTATCTTCATCCGTTGAGATTCCATTCTTAGAAACAATATGACCGAGGATTTTACCTTGACGCACCATGAACACACACTTTTCTGGGTTCAGACACACTCGATATTCTCTGCACTTGTTGAAGATTTGTCTGAGTTCAGGGATGTGAACCCTTCTTTCTTGGGAATGAGCACATAAATCATCCACATACACTTCTAAGCTCTTTCGCAAGAACTCTTTGAAGACATGACACATGAGCCTTTGGAATGTTGCAGGTGCATTGGTGAGCCCAAACGGCATCACCCGAAATGCAAAGATTCCCCACTCTGTAGCAAAAGCTGTTTTGTGTTGATCTTCTGGGGCAATGGCTACTTGATTGTAACCTGAAAATCCATCAAGGAAGCTATAAACTTCCTTGCCTGCAACACGCTCCAATAGGTGTTCTGTGATTGGAAGTGGATAACTATCTCTAATCGTAGCGGCATTAACTTTTTTAAGGTTAATACACACTCGCAACTTCCCGTTCTTCTTGGGTACCACAACAATGGGGGACACCCATTCGGTATGCTCAATCTCATAGATGAATCCAGCCTCAATCAACCTATCAATTTCTTCTTTGATTTTGGCTGCATAGGTATCATTATATGTGTAGGGCTTCTGTTTGGTGGGCTTAGCATCAGCAGTCATGGGGATAGTATGAGAGCAAATTCTTGGATCTACCCCTTTCAAGTCTCTATAATGCCATGCAAACACATCCCTATATTCCCTTAATAGAGCTATGAGCTCCATTTCTTCTCTTGCACTTAGGTCATCTCCTATATATGTGCATCTCTCTTCGTTCTCTTCAATGGTCACTACAA
Organism: Ceratopteris richardii; assembly: GCA_020310875.1. NCBI lineage: Eukaryota > Viridiplantae > Streptophyta > Polypodiopsida > Polypodiales > Pteridaceae > Ceratopteris > Ceratopteris richardii. The sequence continues at coordinate 61,039 of MU260825.1, read as the reverse complement.
TCTTCTTGGTCTTTTCTTTATTATCATATGATTCTCCTATGATGGCCTCTCTCTTAGGCATTCGTACCAAAATTTTGCGGTCGTCAACTTCATATTTCTTGAAGTTTTCTGGTACTTCAAACAATGATTCCTCCTTTTCTTGTTTCACTGCTTTTCTTTTCTTTTTCTTTTGACTACTCTCACTTCCATCCTTTGAGTTTACTGTTTTAATACTTGTGAGAGGTTCTTCTTCTTTCTGGGTGAACACTCCTATATCTTCTAGATAGTGCTGCTCTGAGTTAAAGCAACTATCCATCACAATAGACTCCAAATCATCGTCATTCTCTTCTTCTTCTATGACATTGCTAGGGTCACATTCTTCTAGCAAGGGTTGACACATGAACACTGAGATATCATAACCCTCCTCATCACAATGAGGTGTCCACTGTTCCTCATTGACAGCAATGTCCATGGTGGCTAAGATTTCTGGCCAGCCATGAGGCTCAAACTCCTCATCTGGAAAGATCATCGGTGTGTAGGCTGGGTCCCTAACTGGTCTATCTCCTAGCGAAGTTCCTTCTTCTCTTGCCTTTAAACGTTTTTCCTCTTCCTTTGCAACCTTGCACATCCACAAATGAGTATCTTCATGCAGCCATGATGGATCAGGTGAACTTTCAGAATGCACAGAGATGGAATCTTCTTTTGCTTTGTGGATAGAATTCCACTGTAGGGGTGGTACATCTCTGAAGGTGTAATCCTTCAAATTGACCTTAGTGGTGACCCCTAAGTGCTGTAAGTACAAGGAGTTAGTTCCCCAATCCTGTACTATTTGCAATTGTCGTAGGAAGGGTCTTCCTAGGATCATCTCAAAGACATTATTTTTCTCAAAGTCACATATAGCAAATGTGTGCTCAAACTCTACACCACAAGTGGTTAGAGTGATCCCTTCTAGCAATCCTAGAGGTCTTTCAAAATGACCATCAGCCATTTGAAGCTTCATTCTAGTTGGTCTTAATGTGGGCTTGCCCCATTGCTTCCACAAGGAGGTGGTCGCAATAGCAACACCAGCACCTGAATCTATGATTGCTTTGGTTGTGTAACCTTGGTAGGTGATGGGAAGATAAGTATTACCTTCTTCACCCTCACACATGTCCCCTATTTTGTCTAGAGGTATCTCTGGTACCCTTTGCTTGGAGCCTGCTTTTGGCATGTTGGAATCAAGTTCCGGAACCTGATCCTTCACATGATTCCAGAGCTCAGGTTTTGCTTTGAGCAGCTCTTCTACAGTGAGATGACACTGAACCTTAGTGTTCTTCACGACATCAGTGTTCCTTGGAACCACTGAGTCTTCATTTCTTACTAGTATTGTGGGAGCTCTAATCTGGAGTGATTCAGATTCCCATGGGCCTGGAAATTGAGGCAGTTCTTCTAAGGTATTAGATTCAAAATCTAATCTTTCGTCTTCTTGTTCTGCTTCATCTTCGTAAATAGATGGAATGTCTTGGGGAAATTGATCATGAAGTTCATCAATCTCAGGAATAGGAGGGGAATTACCCTTCTCCTTGGCCCATTTCTCCTCTTGTATTTCCCGCAAGAACTCTTGAGAGTACTGTTGAATAGAAGGAGGTATTCCAGCATCCGTGGAATTAGGAACATAAGCTCCCCTTGGTGGTGAGCTTCCTCTTTCAATAACTGGTTGAGCCTGTGGAGGTAGAGAAACTTGTGGTTTGTTTACCAACTGCTCTAATCGTTCTAGTAAGCCCTGGAAATGCAAATCCGATTTGATAGAGTTTGTCTGATTGAACTTTTGACTAGTCTCAAGTATGGCTTGAGCTTGTTCTACCATTTTAATGCACATTTTCATCCGTTCAATCTCTAAATCTGCTCTAGGGTAACTCTTGTCTAGGTTTGCCACTGTAGGCCCTTCTTGAAGTCGAGCCTGGTAGGCCTTGAACATCATGTCCAAGCCTTCTGGGGTTGGATCTGCAAGAACAGACCCTGGTTGCTGTCTATTTACAGTGGGTGGTGGGGTGGGATGAGGTGGAGTGGATGGAGTTTCGGCATGCGAGGGGCTTTGAGATGCAATGTCTTCTATTTTTGTTTTCGCTTCTTTTAAGATTTCTTCTAGTTCCGATAACTTTTTATTCCACTTGCGATTGGCCTTCTCTCTGGTATCCTTCCATGTTCTTGTTTTCCTCTTACTAGGCTCTCCCGATTCACTCGACTCTGATTGTTCTACTGGTTTATCCTGTTTTAAGGCTTGTGCTCTAGTGACAGCTTGTATAGGAGCCACATTGCTACTACTTGAACTTGGATCTGCCACTAAGCCTACCACATTAATGGGTGTAATCTTGGGTGCACTAGAGGGGTTTCTTGGACAATCTCTGGGGAGATGGTCTTTGCCACAATCAGGACAAAAAGCCTGTATTGTGATAGCCTGTCCTTGACTCGGAGATGGTGGGTGGGGACAGTCACGAATGAAATGGTCACCATGACATCTGAAACAAGATCCTCTAGGGGCTTGTGGTCTCATTTGTCTCAACTGGGGCCTAGGGTTAGGATTTGTGTACATGACATTGGAGTATTCTGGCTCCCAATTTTGCTCCATAGGCGGTGCCTCATATTGATACGAGTAAATCTCACTATGTTCAGGTGACTCTGTGTAATAAGCCTGTGGACTACCTTCATGGGAGTAGTCTGAACTATGAGCATGAGAGTCATTATCTGGTATCAATGGGGTTAGTGGCACCAAAGCTCTATTTGGATTTTCCTCTCCCACAGCATACTTGACTGGAATCACGTTGGCTGGAGCTGGTGGTTGGTTTACCAAGACAGGTTGTGGCCTATATGGTACCTGATATTGCTGTTGTGGTCTGTAATATGGCTGTTGGTATTGATTCTGATACCTACCTTGTGGGTAAGGTTGCTGATAATTTTGTCTAACAGCCTGCCTATTGTAGGGACAATCTTGAGCCGTGTGGTTTGTGTATTTTCTCTCAATAGTGCAATATGGAGCATTCCTTTCTCTAATGTTTTGGTTTTGCATTGGGCATACGTTAGCCATGTGGTCACCTCCGCAAGTATAGCACCGATTCAATGAAGTGACTCTCTGTGTTTGTTTATTTTGGACTCCCAGCTTCTTGGCAACTTGCTCAGCTATCTCTTCTATTTCTGTGGAGGTCTTTGAAGTATGACTAGTAGGACTATCCGAATCTTTGTAGAGTTTGGACAATCCTAACTCCTCACCCAAGTTATCTTCTATGTCTATGCACGTCCGCACACACTCTTCTATGGATCTAGGATCTTTCAAGTATACATAGGATCTTAACTTTGTGCTCAATAAGCCATCTAAAAACAAAGCCACTTGTTTGGCTGGTGTGGGTAGCTCTGGAGCAGGGCATCTTTCTAGGTACTGTCTGAACCTTCTACCTGCTAGTCGCACTGTTTCTTGGGGTGTCTGCTTGAAACTATGGATCAGGGACGATGTGTTATGCCTGATACCACTCTTGGAAAATTCTACAATGAATTCGTCTAGCAGTTGACCTATATCGCGATAGCTGCTTCTACTCAATGGTTGAAACCAAGCTAAGGCAGTGCCTTTAAGGGTCAAACCAAATGCCTCGTACTGGGTGAACCAGTCCTCGATTTGTTCGGCTCTCAGCACTTGTTTGTACTCGGCCACATGATCATAAGGATCCCCTGTCCCATCGAAATAGTTCTTCATTGCCTTGATCACGTGACTGGGTTTAAGGGTTCTTGGGTACTCCCGGGGTCTAAGCAATGGAAAATCCTGTTCATCTCTTTGTTGCCTATGTGCTTGATGTCTCTCTCTTTCAGGTCTTTCATTTTCAAATCCTGACCTATTCCTGCCCACGGTGTGTGCAAAACTTACCTCAGGTCTCTCTCTAGTTCTTTCTCTCTGGGCTTCATGAGCCTGGGATGATCCTACACCTTGGAGGCCATGGGAAACATTGGATCTTGGTGGGGGGAAAATCATGTCATTCTTCCATGTATATGCATGTCTATCATGTTCCGTTACCAAGAAAATTTTCTCTGATGTGTTATCCAAGTAGACAACTTTGCCTGGTATCTCAGGATCTTTGAATTCATAGATGATAACTATGCCCAATTGGCTAGGTTGATCTGGCTTGAACCTCCAAAAGGCTTCCTCTGTTTCTCTATTCAAAAATAGTTCTATGCTTTTGTTGTCTTGAGGGATCCAGTCCGGAGTGATCACTCGGGTCAAAACTGACTTACCTCTAGGAGTCTGGGGTCCTTGTCCTACGTTTCCTTGTTCTAGGTCTCCTATCTCATTCTCATGAATGATATTTCCAAACTCATCGGTCCTATCTGGTTGGTTGGTAACCACATACATGGTTCCTTCCTTATCAATGTATGAACCCTCTTCGAACTTGACCACCGGGTGTTCAAGTCCAAAGGATTGATCTGGATTTTTGAGTTGGACCACTGATCGCCTCAGACCATCCTCATAGATGCGAGCACCTAATTGGTTGGTCCGAATATATTCCAACTGTGTCTTATAGGGACCTTCCGGTGTTTGTAGATGGGCAGTCCCTGAGCCACCTGCAGGTTTTCCCATACTAAAAGACATTTCTGAATCACTTGTGTCCGATCTGAGTAAAAGATGACCACTTAGTTGTTGTGCCCAAGACTTGGATGTATGGTTGACACTAGCCTCAGAAGATCTAATGCTTTGTTTATCCTTGCCTAAGTGTCTACCAGATCTCAGGTTCATAAGCTTTAGTCCAGAGTCCAAATTTTCCCTTTGGTATGGTTCACAATTCTTTAGAGCCCCCTTGGTTCCCTAGTCCCACCTGAGGGTCAACTTCAAATTATCCTATCTCAAAATCAACGCATTATTCTTGAAAAAAACAGTTGAGATCGTGTAGGATTTGAAACGAGCTTTCCAACAAGCTATAGAGCTCAAAAAATGGACTTTGGATGAAAAAGTTATGCCAAATCAGGCTCCTGGGGGTCAAAACAGGCAAACAGGACCTTTGGAGAAAATCGCGATTTTGTGATCTTTCTGAAAATCGCGATGCTGTGAAGTCAAAAAAATCGCGATGTTGAGCACAAAATCGTGTTTTTGACATGAAAATCGCGATTTTGAGCAAAAATTCGTGTTTTCTCAAAATCGTATTTTTGGCTGAAAATCGTGATTTGTGAGAATCGCGATTTTGAGCAGAAAGTCGTGTTTTTCACAAAATCGTGTTTTTTTGCTAAAAATCGTGATTGGTGAGAATCGCGATTTTGAGCAGAGAATCGTGTTTTTTGAAAATCGTATTTTTCACATGAAAATCGCGATGTTGAGCACAAAATCGTGTTTTTGAAAATCGCGATTTTGAGCAAAAAATCGTGTTTTCACAGAATCGCCTTTTTCACAAAATCGTGTTTTTGCTGAAAATCGTGATTGGTGAGAATCGCGATTTTGAGCAGAGAATCGTGTTTTTCAGAGAATCGCGATTTTGAGCAGAGAATCGTGTTTTTTTGAGAAAAACACAGAATCGTGATTTTTTCAACCAACTTTTAGGCGGGAAAACTGAAAATCGTGATTTTTCAAAAAATTTTGAATTTTCACAGAATCGCGATTTTCATCACAGAATCGCGTTTTTTGGCGGGAAATTCAAATTTCTGAGCGCCGGCTATGGCGAGCTCCGTATGAGCAGAAAATCATGAAAAAAATACAGCGCTTGCTCTCCCTTGCACCTCCTAACTCCTTCCCACACAATAATGCATGAAAAATGGTATGAAGATGGTGAAAATGCACTAAAAAACAAGAATTTTCTATGAAGAAGAAGATGGAAGAAGGTGGAGATGATGATGATGATGAAGATGAAGAGGAAAAAACAGAAAATGAACTGAAATGACAGTTTTTTTACCTTCCAACGTCGCAAATCTACGATCTTACCATCACAACGCTCGTCCTCGAAGCTCTCTCCCCGGCAACGGCGCCAAAATTTGGTGTAGCTCAAGCGTAAGCACCACCTCCTTTACTTGTCAATCCGCGGAGACGTGAGGACCGGTATGAAGACCACGAGCAAGTGAAGGCACAAGTGCGTGAGTGAAAGCACACAAACATGCACACACATACACACACACGCGCACAAGGTAAGATCAAAGAGAGGAACAATGGAGAGCTTAGATTGCAAAAGAGTTCTCTTACAAAAAGTTCTATTCTCTAACCAGCCAACCTCAAAAATGAGCTCTCTAGCTCTTTTTATAGTTTTTTGACTAGTTTTGGCCCTGTCCAGACCTAGTGTCCGGCCTAGTTAAAAATTAGGTTCCAGGGCTTATTTGAGGGCTCAAACGAAGTCTAAAAATTATGAAAATTGGTACGATGGTACTTCTAATACTCCTCAAGCTCGAGGACTCCTCGGCTTGAACAAAATGGAGTTACTAAAAATAAATAATGGTATTTACAATGGTTTCTAGTGATGAAAATCACTATTTTTGTAGGGGATTCTTCTGAAAATTTGACATACACTTCTTGGAGCTCCCTACTTGCTCTCTCTTCTTCTATGTCCACTTCTTTGATGTGCTTCCATGCTTTGTCCTTGACCTTGAGCTTCAACAATGTGCATCACTAGCCTTGACCAATGGGTAGAGGGTGCACATCCTCGATGGACTTCAAAGGTGCAATATGTATTGTTTGATTGCCAACCTCTAACATCGATTTGGTCTTTGATGTGAATTGTTTTTGCTTATGTGATATTATTGATTTGGATTATTCCCCACAATGCTTGATACAAAGTTATAAATGACTTTCAATGGCTCTACGTGTTTGATAGGTTTTGATAGTATATTGAAGGAAGTTCTGATCTTCCTAGTGTGAAGTTTTAACATCCTGGAATGGTTTTATGTGTGATCTAAGCCGCCTCAATATGGTTATTGCAAAGCTGCCTAGATGATATGGAGTTTCCAAAAGTGTGCTTCTTAAGTTGTCGAATAGTCTCACAGCCTTGCAACTTTGTCGATAGGGTGTTAGATATCCTCTATTGATTCATGATATAGTAGTCTCTAATTCTCAATGCTTTTTGGATTATATAGATAAATTGCACCTGAGAAATCTTGGTAGTATTGTTTATAGCACTTGTCTAGTTTTTTGCCTAGCCATTTTCCACAATTGTCCATTTTCCAATGTGTGTGGTCTTTGATCTCCTCCAAATTCACAACATATTTATACCATTTGTTCATGTGGTTTTCACTAGGACCTACCTTTTCAATAGCGCCACTTGCTCAATACCTTCTATAGTGTCTTGTCAGATAGTGTTAGATGACCCTTATCCTTTACTAATAGGGGCCAATGGGATAAATCATAGTGTTCAAGGCTCAAGCTTCTACAATGAGACTTTTACAATGAGATGGATACGAATCAATGGAGGTCTCTTATATAGATTTCTTTTATATGTTTATTAGGAGATGCCTCTCTTGTGCCTACAAAAAGCATAATATGTTTATTTTTCTGATAGGAGATGTACGCATTTTCCAATGGGATCAATATTAGTTTTTTCGATGGTCTTATAGTTGTGAGCTCCTTTGCTAGGGTAGATGGGCCATCCTTAATGGATACGGGTGAGGGGTGAGGTTGGTGAGGGTTGGTTTATGATTTGCATAGGGTATGGTGATGGGAAGATAAAGGATAAAGGTTATGGGATGAGCAATAGAAGGACAAGGATTCTTAGATAATGATGTGGGGTGAAATTTTATGATGGGATGGTGGTGGACCATGAAGGTATTCAGTGTGGAAGGGTAGGAATCATGATAGATATTAAAGTGTGCAAATGAACAATGGTGATTGCTCACTGATAGAGATGAGGATATATGATGGGTCATATAGATCCAAGATGGGGTGTGGTATGAAAGGAGGTTGATTGAGTGATAGGATTTGATGAATGATATAATGAAATAGTGGAAAGGAATGGTTGAGTGATAGATGATGTGGTGTGGATTGATGTAGTATGGATTGATGGGTAAGCTAGTGTGGAGTGATGGGTGAGCTAAGGCGGTAGCCATTAAATGATGTAGTGTGGATTGATGGGTAAGCCAGTGTGGAGTGATGGGTGAGCGAAGGAGGTCGCCATTAAATGATAGGGTGGTGTCATGAAGTAGAAGATTGATCAATGATATGCAACAAGGAATAAGATTAATGAATGAAGGATGACCAATGATAGGATGATGCTAAATGTGAATTGATGGATTAATGAGTGTTGTACTATGATGGAATTATAGGCATTGAGATATCAAGCTCTGAGAAGGTGACATGTACCACTTTTTATTTCTCTTACATGTATATTGGTTACACCGATATATGTTAGGGATACTTTTAGTGAGCTTTACCATATTTATCTACCAAGAGTGATGGTACATTTGTTTCTTGCCAAATCACGCATTCATGAACATTAGGGTTCTCTTTATGTATTGCTCGTTATATATTTTAATAGTTGTATTGTTGTATTAGGTCATTCTTGTATATTATCTTTAGGTAATAGAAGAAGTAAAAGAAGATCATTCTTCCTTACCTCAATTTGTCTGTGCTCCTCCCCTTGTGTGTGAGAGCTCTCTTTCTTATCTCCTTTCTCTTGAAATGGTATTAGAGCCAGTGTGGCTATAAAAGCCTCGTGAAGAAGGTCGACAATGAAGAGTCAGTGAGAAGACATGGAGAACGTGTACTTTAGAAATGATCTCAAATTTCTATAAAATTGGATTTGCAAGCAAAAGAGGCAAAAATATTTTTGGTATTTATCCCTTTGGCATCACTTCCATTGCTTAGATTTTAATTTCAGAGCCATTTCAACTTTCCTTTTTTAGTCTACAAGATGGGCCCATAAAAAAAAGGTCAATTTGCAAAACTATAGCTTCCCTTCTATTCGACATCTCCCTTATCATTCATATCTAGAATTGCAAGCTATTCCATGTATTGTTGACACACGAAAATTTTGATTTTCTAAGATCAAATTGTCAAGTCATAGTGTGAGAGTGTTCAAGTAGAGGTACTGCTTCTAGAATTTTTGCAGTATTGTAAATTGTTGTAGAAATGGCAACCATTGATGGAATGAATCAACTTATGAGTGATAAGTTGGACAATAACAAATTTCATTATTGAAGATTCAGAATGACAAATTTCTTGATGGGAAAAGGCTATTGGAAGTACATTGAATGAGACAATGATAACCCTCCATAATTATTAGAGAGAAATCAGAGTGCAAACCAATTAAGAGCATATGAAAAACGGAACCAAGGAGCATAGAAGGTAATGTATTGATTGCATAGCTTACCAACATCGATAGTTTGAGATAGGGATACGATGTTCACGGGAAACTTTTGGATGTTTGTCTTTCGATAGCTGAAAATATCATTAAAAATGAGTAATGATGGCCATCAACAAACAAATGTTCAGACCAAGAGGGTCAATAAGATTCTAGAGGACATGTTGAGCATGTATGTTTCTAGGGGGAAGACCAATTGGGATATTTGTTTGCCATTAGTAGAGTTTTCCTATAATTTTAGATGTCATAAAATGACTAGATTATTTCTTTTTTAGATGAATTATGGCATGAATATTACTAATCCCAGTACCATAGGAATGCCAAAGAAATGTCCTAGTACTTCAAAGTTCTTATAAAATTGCCACTAAATTATAGGAATATCAAAAGCCAAGATGCAGAACGTAGTTGAAAGGACAAAAGAATACGCTGATAAGAAGAGATCTCCTAGAGTTTTGGAAGAAGTAAATATATTTTTACTTTAGGTACCAACAAGATCAACTTCCCTATCCACATGGAAGTGCCTTAAGATTTCACCAAGGTTTTGTGGAACTTGGAACCAAATTGTAGATTCCATCTAGTGTTTCATGTTAGTAGACTTATGTTGAGAAAAGGGGAACAATGGACCCTAACTGCCTCGCATGGAAGCAAGAATCTTCTCCAAGTGGGGTTGCAAGAAGTGCAAGCAATGCATCCTCACCCATGCTCATGAACAATTGTACCATGACCAACATAAAAAAGGAGCAAGGGAGGGCAATGCTCACACACAAGCCAACTCCAAATGCCATGTCCACACACATAGATCATCGCCTTGCACACAAGGAAGAAGGAGAATAACAAATGAAACCTTCCCTATTCTTCATAGGGCCCAAGGCCATGGCCAAGGGACCTCCTTTTACAAAATGAGCTTCTCCGTATATAAGAGAGTAGAGGGATCCGTTGAGTACAAGTGGCCAAAGGCTTCATTAACTAGAGACATTCTAAAAAAGGTAGGTATTTGGGAAAATAAAAAAGGGAATCTTCTTAGAGAGAGAGAGCTCTTGTACATATCCAAAAGAGAGCTCTTATTTCTAAAATAAGGCAAGAACTAAAAAAGAAGCCTTTTACAAAAAAGAAGGGTAAAGTTGAGTTTTTATGGGTTTTCACACAAAAAGAAGTAAGATAGAGTTCCTATGAAGGAACTTATGGAAAAATTAAGTCCTCCTTTGAAAGTCTTCAAGCCTTCTTGCTGCATCATAGATCTCCAACACCCTCCCCCTCCTAGGCTTTGTCGTCCCTGACAAGGCTAAGATGAGAGGAACATACATAGTTGAATGGTCCAAGTACATGGTTGAACTAGTCTAAGCTGAGTCTTCAAATCTTCCAAACTTTGAAACTTTTAAGCCTCCAGGGTGGTGTAGAGTCTTTAACTTCTGAGTGACACAATCCCCCTAATAGGTAGTCAACACAGTAAAAAAAGAACTTAATGAAATGCATACAAGGACTAATTTGTGCCTTCGTCCTCTGGATTAGTACTTTGGAAGATCTAGTGCAATTATGCTTTCCAACAACGTACATTGGTCACCCTTGATTGTCTTTAATCCTCGAATGGAAGTACAAAACGATAGAGAATATTGCTCATTAATTTCCTCAAGTGTGTGGCTACATCTCCATTCTCTTCAAGGGTATGAATTATTCCAACTGAGGCGTGTGTGGGGTGTCAAGGGGTGTAGTTACTATCCCCATAGGAGGAGTAGCCGCACAACCACATCATCTGTACATATCAACACCAAGCTTGACAAGTTATAGAACATAAATGCTGAGTAGTGAAGACACCTCAGCAAACAAGGCACTAGAAGCAGTAGCATCGTGAAACCTACAATTAATTTATTTCTCCATGCAGCAGGTCCCATAACAAACAACTTACAATGTCAATCATAGGCTGAAAGTGTCTATATGGGTTGTGGATACAATCCTTAGTGGAACAACCCCAACCATAAATGAATGCAAGCTTTATCGAGTCCAAATCAAGTTGGTGTTAGCATACCCAACATTTGCGAGAGCAATCCCTGCATCAAACATGTCTGCAAAGAGGCATGAATCATACAAGAGTCTAGCCAAAATATAGACAACATCCCAAAATGATAGCATTAATATTTGCAACCCTACAGACTATAGACAACATCCCTCTTGAAAATCTTTGGCGTTTTGTCAAGTCCAGAGTGTCCTTCTAGCTACATGCCCTGTTGGTGCTCATATGTCCAATTTTTTTGAGAATCACATCAGTTGGTGACTGATGGTAGGGGTATGGAGGTTGACTATCAATATGCAAAAAACCATAGGGCAAGTTGGAGTACTTTTGAGCTTCAACTTGAGATATTAAATCACACATACAATGGCATTTTATCCAGCATAAAAAAGAAGGCTTGTTTGAAATTTTTCAATCATCTCATATCACGATCAAATAAAGCTATTCCCAAGGGGACAATCACACATCCCCATTGCATTATGCAAAGTGCTGCAATCTATGATTAGTTCACCAATGTGTGGTGTACTAAAAAACAGGCATAGGACAAAGATTTCAAGACATCTTATTCTTGACTAATTCATAAGTTCCCAAACCATTGAGGGAGATTTCCACCAAACATCCCAAGGACATTTGTCCTCATGTGTAATGCGAAGTTGACATATCCACAGGAAAAAATGCATGAATACATGTGTAGAATCCTAGATTTGTATCCTTTCTGCACCCTGACAACATCACCATGAATGTTCTCAACGAGGTTCTAGTTTCTCTTAGGAAAAAGAGAAGCAATTCTTTTGAACGGACCTAGATGTGTCACCCACTAGTTCTAAAGATGATAGAGCACCATGCATGATCAAAGAGCAAGTGTAAATATAATACCAAATAGAAATTGCATTCATAATGTGCACTTGTTCAGCATAATCTTTCCCACATGTGCTATTGCTAAGTAGGCACACCATAAACATACTTGGAAAAACAAGATCTTTGTCATACAGTTATAGTCCATGTGGCTCCTCATTTGCCCTAAGTCATATTTTCGTGAAGCTTGAAGGACTTCAAACTTATCAGCAATAGAGGAGATGAAGCACCCTCCCTTGAGCAACAAAATGAACCATGTGGAATGGAAGGGTACTTGTGCACCTGCTGAACACCTACCACCATGGCCATCCAGATAAGAGGTAGGGAAGCACCAAATTGCTTGACCCTCTATGAGCACCGGAGTAAGCACAAACCTTTCATACATGCAATTGTATTCTTTGAGATAGAAAATAGTGAGAAGAGCTCACAAAATTACATATGTGCATCACCAAATTCTAAGACATGTGAATGCAAGCATTGTCAAATACAAGAGGGTAGCATTATTGTTTCTCATTTGACATTCAAAGATGTTGCAAACTTAAATGTTATCCCTTCAAGTCATGGCCATCTTTTACAACAAGAGTGCTATCATTCGTCCACAGACCTAAGTAGGACATGTCATCAAGCAAAAAATCTCATCACAAAGTTTTTGCGTAGATTTTAACAATATGCAAGTTGACCATAAAATTGATGTTTCAGAAATACATAGCTTTGTCCTTGAAAAAAGTAGGTACAAAATAATGCTCGGCTATGCCATTAATCAACTCAACTGCATAGCACCTATAATGTATATGAGATTCCAAGTTTTGAATTCATAGATGTTTCATGTAAGCAACAACAAGACAGGCATCATGTGCAATGTTGTTATGTTCAGTCGAAACAATCATCAAATGCATGTGTAATAATGAGCTACATACTCCAAGTGCCAAGTGACATACAAGCTGCTCAATCGAGAGTCATTTGGGGTTCATATCTACAAAACTTTAGCCTTTCGGAGCAAATGAAGACAACCCACAGTGGCAAAAACACGTAGCCGATACTCAAGTATATGCAGAAAGTAATGAGACTATCATGATCAATTTGGAGGTATGGAAACTAGATATTTAGTGAAAGTTCCATGCTTGATATACAGATCCTGTGAATTTTGAGGACTTCGACCCCTTTGGAATGAAGGTATCACGCATGCTAGTGTTGGAAAACTGCACATTCCTACTTGCATTCAGGGTTGCACAAAACCTCAAACAACTTGATGTGAAGAAAGTGGAAGAATCACCTTCTCAGGTGTACTATCGAGAAAGTTGAAGCGCCATCAAAATGCACAATGGATCTGCCTAGAGGAACCACCAAAAGTGGAAAGCAAAATGCATGCATAGGTCGATACATCTGGAGTGATCATGATCAGGAAGGCATAACCATAAAGCATATAACAACAAGATAGAAATGAGGCACTGCAGGCAAAAGCTGGGCGAGCCAAGATGCGAAAAAAAAGGTAGTGGAAGTCAAGTTTGACCCCAAGTCATGGGGGAGCATGATGCTTCAACACCCAAACCTTCTAGAACCTAGAAGAACATCATTGCAGCATAGCAATAGCAAGACACTGTTGTAAAGACACCGAATTACCATAACTGGAGTAAGGGAAGTTCCACATCAATTGATTCATAATGAGGTAGGATGGCAGATGAGCGCACATGGAGCTCGGCCCCAAGTAGCAGCCACTCCAAGCAGGGAAGCTAACATGTAATAAGCCCACACAGTAAAGCGATCCGATAAGCAAGACAACCAAAAGCAAGAACAACGGGGAGCCCGATTCTTCAAAGCCACCATGGAAGCATAAACCGTTGGAAATAAGAGTTGAAGGCACTTTTCCTTAATAGTCATATCATGGAAGAAGCGCGACTTAGCTCAAATCCGTTGTACAGAGCATGGTCTCCACCATGGGGGAGCATAGCTCGACCCACTCATAGAGTTGCAATAGAGCATCAACTAGGCAATCGCAAAGGGTAGCTCAGAGGAAGCTCGACCCCGAAAGGGAACAAAAAGGGAAGGAGATGGAGCAAAAGAGGTCGACATTAGCTGCCCGAGAGTGGTGCCATTCAGGCCGTAAGTGAACCAATAGGCCACCACTCCTCACATGCATGAATTAAATGCATCAAACGGGCTACCAAACTTGCATCAGATTCGATTTGAAGATAGAGAGGGGGCCATAGAGGATGCACCAACCCTCGACCAACCACAACATGCATCAGAATTAAATGGTGAGACACAGAAGCTGAATTAATCCCCCGAGTCCACATCTGACGAACACGTGTGTAGAAATAAAAAAAAATGCTTATCTTCATCCCTCGAAATGTGCCTGATAAATTCTCACAAACTCTTTTGTGTAGAATATGTTTTGGGACAAAATCCAACACTTTTCCATCTTTTTTTTTCTTGAAATAGAAAAGAGGGAGGGACGAGACAGAAGGCTAGCCATCCCCTTACCCTAGGCAATCACGAAAAGAGAGGTAGCAGTGGTGGAGAACGATGCCAAGTGAATTGTGTGGAAATGTGTGTATGTGTAATAGAGTGAGAGGGATAAGGAGGGGTTCTTGTGCAAGAAACAAAGAAATACTAAACTACAAAAATATTCACAACTGAGAGGTATCCTATGCCAACCGAAGGCCACACATATTCATCCTCCTCCAAGTGTCAAGGTGCATCTCAAGAAATATGGACACGCAAACTTGGAAAAACCAATGGTTAAAGGCCGACATCCTAGCAACCATGCCAAATTGTTGAGAAAAGGGGAAAAACAAACCTAACCGCCTCACGTGGAAGCGAGAAGCTTCTCCAAGTGGGGTTGCAAGAAGCGCAAGCAACACATCCTCACCCATGCTCATGAACAATGGTACCATGGCCAACATCAAAAGGAGCAAGGGCAGGCAATGCTCACACACAAGCCAACTCCAAATTCCATGTCCACACATATAGATCATCTCCTTGCACACAAGGAAGAAGGAGAATAACAAATGAAACCTTCTCTATTCTTCATAGGGCCCAAGGCCATGGCCAAGGGACCTCCTTTTACAAAATGAGTTTCTCCTTATATAAGAAACTAGAGGGATCCATTGAGTACAAGTGGCCAAAGGCTTCATTAACTAGAGACATTCTAAAAAAGGTAGGTAGTTGGGAAAATAAAAAAGGGAATCTTCTTAGAGGGAGAGAGAGCTCTTGTACGTATCCAAAAGAGAGCTCTTATTTCTAAAATAAAGTAAGAACTAAAAAAGAAGCCTATTACAAAAAAGAAGGGTAAAGTTGAGTTTTTATGGGTTCTCGCACAAAAAGAAGTAAGAGAGAGTTCCTATGAAGGAACTTATGGAAAAATTAAGTCCTTCAAAAGTCTTCAAGCCTTCTTGCCGCATCATAGATTTGCAACAACTTAAAAAGTAAATTTCTAGGGAGGATAATCTGAGGAAGGGTATTGTTTCTTTACAAGAAAGTGATCACAAATCACTCTCTAGATAGAGTACTAGATAGGAGACAAAAATAATTCAGAAATCATGTCATCCAAGAGTATCTAGTAGCCTTGAGAGGATTAACTCTTATAGATTTGTCACATAATCCTACTAGGAGATGGTTGAACCCCACCCTAAGAGGAAGGATTAGGGAATCATCCTCAACCATGGTCTTGGGGAAAGTGGTTAGCCCATCATACTCCTAGTTGGGAGGTTGTGAGTTCAATTACCAACATTGATATCGGAGCCTAGTTTAGGAACTTGGGCAAGATGGAAGTAAGAAGCCTCAACCCTGGGCACTTGGGAAGTGCTTGACCGCGAGTGAGTATCAAATTGGCCAAGACGGAAGGTTAATGGGCATTTGTGCACCAAAGGCATTTTGGATAGGTCCAAAGTAAGTCCACATGCTAGAATTTGAG
>MU260825.1:0-40000 GCA_020310875.1 Ceratopteris richardii | reverse complement strand
ACGTCCTATCACACCTGCAACTGTTACAACTGCAGGTACTGAAGCTGATGTAGAAGGTGTCGAAGATGATGATATTCTGCATATTCCTATTCGCGATGTGGTTTCTGCTGCACCTACTGTAGAGCAGATTTGTTGGGATGGCAGAGATGCCCATGCACATGCATTGATAGCTTTGTGTGTCAAACGTGTGATTATTCCTCATATTCGCTCTTGCAGAACAACTAAGGATGCTTGGGATACACTTACCACATTGTACCAAGTTAGGAATGAGGCACGTGTTGCTTACCTCCAAAAACAGTTGGAGAGTGAGCACATGAATGAAGGTGATTCAATGGACAGCTTCCTAATGAAGATCAAAGACTTGAAGGAGCAGTTGATTTCTGCTGATGAGGTTATACCAAATAGCTCACTTGTGCAGACCGTTCTAAATGGTCTTCCTGATTCATATCAGAGTTTTGCTTCTAATCTTCGGTTGATGATGAAAGGCAATCCGAATGCCTTATCATTTGAGGAGTTAGTCTCTGTTCTATTGCAGGAAGATCAGTCTAGGCTGAACAGGTCCATTATGCGAGTTGTAGATCAAGCTTTCATGGCTAGTCAGAAGGGCAAAGAAAAATGGAGCTCTTCCACTAGTAAGCAGAAAACTTCTAATTCTGCATATTCGAAGAAGGAAGATAAAGATGAGAAGAAATCAGAAAAAGTAGAAATTGTTTTGTAAGTACTCTAAAGGGAACGATCATATTATAAAGAACTGTCCAAAACTAGCTTCTAAAGAGGCAACAAAGAAAGAGGCTTGAATGGTTGTTGCAGAGGCCTCTACACCAAAAACAGAGTCTGCTAATCTTGTGCAGGAAGAAGAATGGGTGTTTACTACTGTCTACAGTTTTGACCCATCTTCTCATGAGCAGTGCATGTCTACAGTAGACTTAGATGTTTGATATTTTGACAGTGGGACGACCAAACAAATTACCTCGCAGCGCAATTTCTTCTATTCACTCGAGCCTGCCCCTACAGGGAATACTGTTACATGCACCAATAACTCCTCTTATCCTGTTATGGGAGTTGGTAATATCATTTTGACTACTGCTGATGGTAGTTCTTTAACTTTTTCAGGTGCTTTTTTTGTGCCAGGGATCAAGAAGAACCTGTTATCAGTTTCTGTATTAGCCAAGATTGGCTTGGTTGTGAAATTTGTTGATGACAGGTGTACAGTTCATGATCTATCAAATGGCGATGTGATTATTACTTCTGGCATTTTATGTCGTGGGTTGTATAAGCTCATAGACCATTAAAGGTCAGTAAATGATTTGGCATGTGTAGTAAATGATTCTCAAGCTATGTCAGATGCAAAGCTTTGGCATGCACACTTTGGTCATTTGAATTTTGCTAGTTTACTATGCCTGCATAAATCTGAAATGGTATCCTCTTTGCCCAAACTTTAGGCACCTGGAAAACATGTTTGTGAAGGCTGTATTTTGGGCAAAATGCAACGTTTTTCCTTTCCAAAAGATGGTTCAGTTTGGGCTACTCAGAAATTGCAGCTTGTACATAGTGATGTCTGTGGTCCTATGCAGGCACCTTCTTTTGGGAATTATCTTTAGTTTGTGACTTTCATCGATGATTTTTCTAGGCATGCATGGGTATATCCATTGAAGGAAAAGTCCGAAGTGTTCATGTGCTTCAAACATTTTTTTGTTTTGGTTGAGAATCTGTCAACATGTAAAATGGGCACCCTCCGTTTTGATCGAGGGGGGGAATATATGTCTTCTGATTTTAATGCATTGGCTGAACGTGGGATAAAACACTAGTGTACAGTGCCATATACACCTCAATAGAATGGAGTTGTTGCTGAACAAAAGAACAGGTCACTCATGGAGATGGAGAGGTGTATGGTCAAGAGTCAGGCTTTACCACATAGTTTCTGGCTTGAGGCTATCATGTGTGTAGCATATGTACTGAACAGGTGTCCCACTAAAGCACTGCAGTCTATCACTCCATATGAGGCTTGGCATGACCGCAAGCCATCTGTTGCTCCTCTGCATGTTTTTGGTTGTTTGGCATATGCATTAGTGCATGAACAACAACGCAGAAAATTAGATGATAAAGCAGTGAAATGTATTTTTCTTGGGTATAATTCTAAAAGCAAAGGCTATCGTCTTCTGGTTAGCCATGATGTTGTTTTTGTGGAAGATGCTATTCAACCATTACTTTCATGTACTAAGGAGACATTTGTTAGCTCCGAAGACATATATGATACCTTACTGCCTCTTTTTACAGGTGGACAATCTAATTTTGGTCCTAATTGAAGGAGCGTGTTAATCTCCAAAAGAACAAGTTATCCTTGAAGTTAGAGCACCTCTATATCAAGAATAACTTAAAACCTTCACCAATTTGGAGGATCAATACTCAATTTCCAAAATCTTGAACAAACTGTGAAGAAGGTGACTACACAGAAAGCCTGTTGCACATAACTCACTCATTGACTAATCAAATGTGTAAAGTTTTTTATAAAACTTTGCAGACGGTGTCGCCTATAGTTTTCACACCTCCTCCAAGTTAAACCATTCCAAAAGACTCAAGAGATCTAGAGAAATGATCTTAACAAGTCACCTATGTCTAAAGCTATAGTTATTTACAGTCGACTTTGACACCTGCAACTTCTAAAGCCTGGCTCTCCCAAAATAGAGCCCATTTAATCAAATGCTTTTAGCCATAGGTAGCTTACCTTCCAAGTTAAAGAATGAGTGCTTGCTTGCTCAAAACTTTACACTATGGAAGGATAATTGACCAAAACATTAGCATCAAATTTTGTGCCTCCTGCAACTTCTCTTCTTTACATTTACACATGTAAATGTTCCTACACTCAGTTCTCTCAGCCTGATCACAATTAGAAGCTGAAAGTTTGTACGGAGGTCAGTCAACTATAGACTTAGACTTGTACAAAAGCATTTCACAAAAGATACAACAAAGAAGGAGAACTCTCAGAAATATCGGGCACAACTTTTCTTCATTTATGGAAAACTTTACATCTGAGTGATGAGAGAGATTTTACTCACTTCTAAAGTGTCTGATGACTCATACAACTTCTAATTTCTCTATTCACATGCTCTCTCATATTTTCTCGGACATTTTCCTTGTATATATAGGCAAATATGTACAAGCCTTGGTTAGCATGTTTGCCTATATATAAACTTTCTCTCTTTATCCATCACCTTCTCTCTTAGAAAATGATACTGAATCTCAATGTGTTTAGTCTTGGCATGAAAAAAAGGATTAGGAGCTAAATATTGTTGGGAGTGATGGTTGGATGCACTCAAGAGATTGAGTAGATGCTGCTAACCCTGCTTTGCACCAGCCCTCCTTTGCTTCAGATATGCTTAGTACACTAGCTTAGCTTCCAAATGATACCAAGAAAGCATATATGTACTTTGCAAATGATATGTGTAATGACCAAATCAAAACAGATAACTTGACACTTCAAAAATCAAGAAAAAACTTTCTATTTCTGTAGTGACACCTGCTCAGTCTTTCACTCAGTGTGACCAGCACACTAACAATTGGTCTAATTCCTTCTGGACATATTAAATTAGCTTAACAAGCTACCATTTTCAAGTGGAATGAGAAGAAATGACAAACTACTCACTGAGAAATCAATTTAGCAAACTTATGTGTACCCCCGACTTTTTAGGAATTCTGCAGATAGAGACCAGTGTGCACTTCGAGCAAGATTTCTCTGAGATGGCTTATCCAATTGACTTGAAATTTTGTACGTGTGTAGCATGCTTGGAGCTGGTTCCAACAAGCCTTGAATCACTTGATTTGGTTTAGTAGATCCTGAGATATGATCCTTTGAAGTTGACAGACTTGGAGTAGATGACTCAGAGACAACAGAGATAGTGAATGTGTATACTTCTATTGATTAATGTAATTGTACATACTCATTAGCTTGACAAGCATAGCTAAATGAGGTGTTGTGGTGTAGGCTATGAAGTAGCACTCACACACAATGAGATACAACAATGAAATGCCTCGGGAAGTGAGCTGAAGTGAGTGACACACCCGCGACTTTTCCACTTCATCTTTTATAGAAGTTTTGTGATCATTTGAATTTGAAATTCAAATCTAGGCTCCCTAGAATCTCTCCTCTAAAAGTAGGGAGATATTCTCTCCAATCACACCATCCAAATTCCACGACTCTAATCAGTTAGGTGTGTATACATAATGCCAAGTCATTTAGACTTTTACAAGGGGTAAAGAAGTAATAACACATAGGCAAGTGTTCCTATGGTTCTAGCTCCTCATAGTGACATCCTTCAAGGGTTCCAAGCCAATCTTCCAAGGTTCCAAGCCAAGTGTGAAGGCTTGAATTGCACCAACAGCTCCCCCTCAAGCGAAGCACTTTGGCTTAAGTCTTCATCTTTAGTCTTCAATCACATCCTGCAATCCAATCATGGATTTGAATCTGCATAGCTTGTTTCCATCCAATGCTTTAGTGAGTAAATATGCACATTGCATATTAGTAGACACATATGTCAATTGAATGTCTTTACTAAGCAACTTCTCTCTCACATAGTGGTAATGAACCTCTATGTGTTTGGTTCTGGCATGATATATTGGATTAGCTGCAAGGTGAAGAGAGCTAGTGTTATCTCCAAAGATAATTGGAGGTCTAGTATATAGACCTAGCTCTGTATACAAGAGCTTCAACCAGATAGCTTCTTGAGTGGCATTGGCAAGCCCTCTATACTCTGCTTAAGTGGATGACAATGCCACTGTAGGTTGTTTCTTGGCTGACCAAGAAATAGGTTTATCTCCTGCAAAACAAATGTATCCTGATGTGCTCCTCCTATCATCCTTGCATCCTGCCCAATCTGCATCTGAATACACTTTAATGTCAATATCTGATGTATGAGGAAAGTACAAACCATGGTTCTGAGTTCCCTTCAAATACTTCAAGATCTTCTTTGTTGCCTCTAGGTGAGGTACCCTTGGTTTGTGCATGAATTGACTTAGCACACTAACTCCATATGCTATGTCAATTCTTGTCAAGGTAGCATAGTTCAAACTACCTACCATGCTTTGATATCCTGTGATGTCTTGGACTTCTTCTCCTTCATGAGCACTTAGCTTTAGGTTGACCTCCATTGGAGTAGTTGAGACTTTTGCATCCTGCAAGCCAAACTTCTTGACCATATCCTTCCTATACATACTTCTTTTGAGTGATATATATACCTGAGTTGGTGTAGACTAACTCAAGACCTAAGAAGTACTTCAATAATCCAAGATCATTAATCTTGAATTCTTTCATCATCTGTCCTTTGATGTGTCTAATCCCATTGACATCATTACCTGTAATGATGATGTCATCAACATAAACACACAAGTAGATTACCTCTGTACTACTTCTCTTTATGAACAGAGAAGTGTCTACTTTACTCATCACAAATCCTTGGTCTTGGAGGTAGGTTGTCAACCTGTAATTCCATGCTCTAGGTGCCTGCTTCAAACCATATAGAGCCTTCTTCAATTTACAAACATAATTTACCTTCTTGGGGTCTTCATAGCCAGGTGGTTGTGACATGTAGACTTCTTCAGATATCCATCCATTCAAGAAAGCATTCTTGACATCTAATTGGTACATGTTCCAATTCTTGGATGCAGCTACACTTACCAATATTCTGATAGTTGGCATCTTAGCCACAGGAGAAAATGTCTCCTCATAATCAATGCCTTGGGTTTGTGCAAAACCCTTGGCTACCAACCTAGCTTTGTACCTGTTTATTGTTCCATCTGAATTTTTCTTTAGCTTGTAGATCCATCTGGATCCTATCACTTTCATAGAGTCCTTCTTGGGTACCAAGTCCCAAGTATCACTCTCCTTGAGAGCTTCCATTTCTTCATCCATAGCTCCTTTCCATTCTGGTTTGGTGATTGCTTCTTCATAGGTACCTGGTTCTTCATTCAACAAATCCTTTGCAAGATATACAGAATGTTTAGTTACAAGTGATGTGTCATACCCAAATCTGATTGGTCTTTTGCTTTCTCTCTGAGATCTTCTAATTGCTTGAGTTGAGGATTCTGGTATATCCTCTAGCTTTTTTATCTTCATCTTTCCTTTGGACTTCCAAGCCTTGAATTCCTCAAGGTTAATTGTATCATCATCATCTGAGCTTGATTCATCTTTCTGGATTGGTTCCTCCTTGGTGAGCTTTGGGAAATCTTCTTCCATATCACAGGGTAGACTAACTTTCCTGCATTCATTCTCATACCATGAGTCATTCTCATCAAAGATGACATCTCTGCTTACCTTGAAACCTTTGTTTGTTGGGTTGTAGAATCTGTATCCCTTTTGGTTCAAATCATAACCAATGAAGATACATTTTTCAGCTTTAGGGTCTAGCTTTCCCCTTACCTGTGAGGGAATATGCACATATGCTACACAGCCAAAGATTTTACAATGATCCAGAGAAGGTCTCTTACCATGCCAAGCTTCATATGGTGTCATGCCATCAAGTGATTTGGATGGCAACCTGTTAATAAGGTAGGTGGCAGTAGATACACTCTCTGCCCAAAGATAATTTGGCAACTTCTTTTCATTAAGCATAGACCTAGCTGTTTCTACAATGAGTCTATTCCTTCTTTCAGCTACCCCATTTTGTTCAGGTGAGTACCTTGTAGTAATCTCCCTTTTGATGCCTCTTTCCTGCAAGAAATCTTCAAACTCATTGGAGAAGTATTCTCCTCCTCCATCTGACCTTAGCCTCTTCAAGCTTCTTCCTGTTTGGTTTTCAACAAGTGCAAGATACCTCTTGAAACAATTAAATACTTCATCTTTATGTTTCATAAAGTATAAGATGGTCCACCTGCTATAGTCATCAATAAAGGACACATAATACCTTGAACCTGAAATGGAAGGGTCCTTGCTAGGTCCCCAAACATCTGTGTGTACCAAGTCTAGGTAGTCTTCATGCATGAAACCTTTCCTTGAATAGGGCAACCTGTGAGACTTACCAAACTGACATGCTCCACACTTATAAATCATGTGTTGCTTGGATACATTAGGTATCCCAAGCACACATTGATCCCTACACATTTGCTTTAGGGTTCTTTCACCTATGTGACCTAACCTCTTGTGCCATATTTCTAACTTTGAAAGTGTTTGATCCTTGTAATTATATAAAGCAATGTTCTTGGTGTCTTCTAGCTCAAAAGTAAACAATCTACCTGATTTCTCCCCCTTGGCTATCCTTCTGAATCCATGTCTTGGGTCCTCCACATATGCTCCATGTTGTGTGAATCTGACCTGCAAACCTTTCTCCACAATCTGACCTACACTCATTAGATTCTTGGTGATGGTTGGTACATAGAGTACCCTGCTCAATAGGTTCTGGTTACCATCACATGTCTTCACATTTCCAATCTTTACAACAGAGTGTTTAGTATCATCACCTGTTTGTACCTGATGTTTGCCCTTGGGTTCTTCCAAATCAGAAAGTAGTGCCACATTGCTAGCTACATGGTTAGAACATCCTGAGTCAATATAAAATAAATGATCATCATTTGTACCTGCCTTGGAGGTCATATTCATGATCAATAGGGAGTCATCTTGCTCCTCTGTGTAGTTGTTGTAATCCCTTCTATTTCTGAATCCACCTTGGTAGTTACCATTGTGGTTGTGGTTGTAATTGTTGTTGTATTGATTGTTGTATCCATTGTAGCCTTGGTGTTGGTTGAACCTGCCTCTCCCTTGAGAGTATCCACCTCTTGAGTAGCCTCTTCCTCTCTGATTCTTGTAGTTCTTGTAGCATTCATTTGTGGTATGATTGGACAATCCACAAATGTTGCATGGTGATGAGTTGTAGGGTCTCCCCCTACCTGACTTACCTCCTCTGCCCCTGCCTCTTGATGATCTACCTCTCCCTACATAATTAGCTTGGGAGGTAGATCCTTCTTCATCTTGTTTCTTCCCTTTACCTTTATCCTTAATTTTCTTATCAGTATAGAGAGCAGAGGGGTTGTTACCTTTTGATTGATGTCCTGTCTTTGTAAACTTTGCTTCATGTGTGAATAGTTGGCCCATGAGTGTTGTGAGATCTGGGGTATGCATGTCCATATAGAGGTCCATTGCAATGGTGAAACTTTCCCACTTCTCATCTGCCTTGAGTCCATTTGTTACTTGCCTGACTATTTGTTCCTCTTCAATCTCCTCTCCAATGCTTGCTAATTGGTCTGCCACATCTTTAATCTTTGTCACATACTATGAGACTGATTGCTTGGGATGCTTCCTAAGGGTTGTGAATTCAATCCACAGTTGATTCTTCCTGGCCCTTGTGTTGGAAGAAAAATATGTTGACAAGGTTTCCCAAGTCTCTTGGGAAGTCTTACAGTTCCTTATATGAGGTAAAAGGAAATCAGATATAGAGTTAAGAAGGTAAGACCTTGCCAAAGCATCCTTTGCACACCATTGGTTGAGTCTCTCTTGTTCATCCTTGGTGGGTAGTCCTCTAGCTTTAAATGAGGGCAATTCCTCATCTCCTGATATGTATCCGAATAAGTTTCTGCCTTGTAGATATGTCTTCATTCTCAATGACCAAGCTTGGTAATTGTTCCTGTCCAATTTGTCAATGAATGAAGGAAAACCATCTCCCATGTTTACCTTATTTGCTCTGATACCACTGTTGGGAGTGATGGTTGGATGCACTCAAGAGATTGAGTAGATGCTGCTAACCCTGCTTTGCACCAGCCCTCCTTTGCTTCAGATATGCTTAGTACACTAGCTTAGCTTCCAAATGATACCAAGAAAGCATATATGTACTTTGCAAATGATATGTGTAATGACCAAATCAAAACAGATAACTTGACACTTCAAAAATCAAGAAAAAACTTTCTATTTCTGTAGTGACACCTGCTCAGTCTTTCACTCAGTGTGACCAGCACACTAACAATTGGTCTAATTCCTTCTGGACATATTAAATTAGCTTAACAAGCTACCATTTGCAAGTGGAATGAGAAGAAATGACAAACTACTCACTGAGAAATCAATTTAGCAAACTTATGTGTACCCCCGACTTTTTAGGAATTCTGCAGACAGAGATCAGTGTGCACTTCGAGCAAGATTTCTCTGAGATGGCTTATCCAATTGACTTGAAATTTTGTAGGTGTGTAGTATGCTTGGATCTGGTTCCAACAAGCCTTGAATCACTTGATTTGGTTCAGTAGATCCTGAGATATGCTCCTTTGAAGTTGACAGACTTGGAGTAGATGACTCAGAGACAACAGAGATAGTGAATGTGTATACTTCTATTGATTAATGTAATTGTACATACTCATTAGCTTGACAAGCATAGCTAAATGAGGTGTTGTGGTGTAGGCTATGAAGTAGCACTCACACACAATGAGATACAACAATGAAATGCCTCGGGAAGTGAGCTGAAGTGAGTGACACACTCGCGACTTTTCCACTTCATCTTTTATAGAAGTTTTGTGATCATTTGAATTTGAAATTCAAATCTAGGCTCCCTAGAATCTCTCCTCTAAAAGTAGGGAGATATTCTCTCCAATCACACCATCCAAATTCCACGACTCTAATCAGCTAGGTGTGTATACATAATGCCAAGTCATTTAGACTTTTACAAGGGGTAAAGAAGTAATAACACATAGGCAAGTGTTCCTATGGTTCTAGCTCCTCATAGTGACATCCTTCAAGGGTTCCAAGCCAATCTTCCAAGGTTCCAAGCCAAGTGTGAAGGCTTGAATTGCACCAACAAATACAATGTACCCATGTTATCTCCATGAATAGTGGGTGTACTCTCGATGATGTCAAAACTTTTCATAAGAGACTTAAGCCATATCACTTCCTTTGCAACTTCAACCATACCTTTGTACTCAGTATCTGTGGATGATAAAGCAACTGTGTGTTGCTTCTTTGAAGACCATGAAATTAACTTATCTTGCACATAAGACAAGTATCCATAAGTTGATCTTCTATCATCAGGATTACCTGCCCAATCGGTATCACTATAAATCTTGATATTTGTATCTGATGTAAAACCATAATACAAACCTTCTTTGAGTGTACCCTTAATGTACCTCAACACTCTTTGTCCTGCAACCTAATGTTCTTTCCTAGGACAATGCATGAATTGAGACAATACTCCAACGGCATATGACAAATCAGGCCTAGTTAATGTAGCATAGATCAGACTACCAACCAAACTTTGATATAGTTTCATGTCCTTGAACTCTTCTCCTCCATATCTGCTCAATTTGTGATTCACCTTGATTGGAGTAGGTGCTACCCTGCAATCATCCATTTTAAACTTGACCAACAAGTTTTTCAAATACCTTTTTTGAGTTATATACACTCCATGTTGAGTGTATGAAATCTCCATGCCTAAGAAATATGACAAGTCTCCCAAGTCACTAATCTTGAACTCTTTCTCCATTTGCTTCTTTAGGCTTTGAATGCCTTTCTCATCTGTACCTGTAAGAATTATATCATCAACATATATGCACATGTAAATGAACCCATCATCACTTGCTTTAACAAGCAGGTTACTATCTGCTTTAGATACTTGGAAACCAAGTTCTTTCAAGAACTTCACAAGTCTATAATTCCATGCCCTTGGTGCCTACTTCAAACCATACAAAGCTCTCTTGAGCTTACATACATAATCTGGATACATTTCATCTCTGAATCCTTGTGGTTTCTCCACGAAAACATCATCTGAAATGTAACCATTTAGAAAAGCATTCTTCACATCTAATTGACATAATTTCCAACCTTTACATGCAGCAATGGTGATGAGTGTTCTAATGGTTGTCATCTTTGCTATAGGACTATAGGTCTCATCATAATCTATTCCATATATCTGAGCAAACCCTTTCACAACAAGTCTAGCTTTATAAATAGACACACTTCCATCTGCATACCTCTTTGTCTTGTAGACCCATTTGCATCCAATGATCTTCTGACTATTTGGTTTAGGAATCAAATCCCAAGTCTCATTCTCCATCAATGCATCATACTCTTCCTGCATAAATTTCTCCCAATTTTCCTTACCTTTTGCCTCTTCATATGTAGAAGGATCTTCATCTGCCTTTATCATATAAGCATAATCTTTGGTAGTCAAAAAAGAAGTGTCATAGCTATACCTTGTAGGTTGCCATTTGTGTCTTGATGACCTTCTGAGTTCTCCACTTCTTGAGGTTTTTGGTTCATCACATTTCTAGATCAAACCTTGGCACTTCTTCAACTTCAACCTGTACTTCATTGTTCTCCTCTTCATCAAATATTTGAAACTTTGATTTACCTTTCTTTTGATTCATTACTTCTTCATCACCTGCATGAATATTGATTGTACCTGCATACCAAGTTCCTTGCTCATCAAATGTAACATCCTTTGATACAACGAATTGTTTTGTGGATGGACTCCACAACCTATATCCCATCTGCTTATCATCATATCCAATGAACACATACTTTTCAGCTTTAGGTTCCAATTTGTGCCTCAATTGAGTTGGCACATATGCATATGCCAAACATCAAAATACTTTGCAATGGTCTAGGCTAGGTCTCTTACCCCACCATGCATCATATGGTGTCATACCCTACAAAGCTTTACATGGTAATCTATTGAACAAATATGTGGCTGTATTTACAACCTCAACCCACAAATAATTTGGGCAATTTTTCTCCTTCATCATGGATCTTGCAAACTCAACAAGGGCTCTATTCCTCCTTTCTGCTACACCATTTTTTTGAGGAGAGTACCTGCAAGTAATTTCCCTTTTTATACCTGCATTCCACAAGTAATCACTGAACTCATTAGAGAAATACTCTCCCCCTCCATCTGACCTTAGTCTCTTCAATTTTTGACCTCTAATTCTCTCTACATACACATGATAATGTTTGAATGTATTGAATACCTCCGACTTATCTTTGATCACATAAATAGTGATCCATCTAGTAGCATCATCAACATAAATCACGTAATAGCTTGAACCATTGATGCTAAAATCCTTTGATGGTCCTCACACATCTGTGTGTACCAATTCAAGCTTCTCTGAATACATAAAACCATGCTTGGAATAAGATTGCTTATGAGCCTTACCTAATTGACATGCCTCACATCTGTATGTCATATGTTGACCTGCAACATTAGGCAATCCAAGCATTGAACCAATGTTAATCATATCTTTAATACCTCTTTCATTGAGATGTCCAAGCCTTTTGTGCCAAAGATCTAACTCAGAGATCTTATGTCCTCCATAGGTGAACAAGGCATGACCAATGTTACCTTGAATCTTCAATGTGAACAATCTTCCTTCTTTCTTCCCTGAAACAATTTGTTTATACCCATTGCTAGGGTCCTCCACAAAAACTCCTTCATTAGTGAACCTAACTTCATAACCTTTTTCAACAATTTGTCCTACACTTATCAGATTCTTTGAAATTGTAGGAACATACAAAACCTTACTCAAGAGAGTACTTCCATCCTTGGCCTTCACTGATCCAATTGACTTCACATTGTGCTTTGTATTGTCACCTGTTTGAACTACATGATTAGTTATCTTACTCTCCAAATTAGTCATCAAAGCTATGTTGCCACTCAGGTGATTGCTACACCCTGAGTCAATGTAGAAGACTCTTTGGTCTTCACTTTGCCTTTCACAAGTTGCATTCATTATCAATATTGAATCCTCCTTCTGATCTGAAGTATAATTGTAGTAGGTATTGTTGTAATGTTGGCTTTGAAATCCTCTACCTGCATTTCTTCCAAAATAGCCTCTACTACCTCTACCTTTGAAATTACCTCTTTGATTCCTGCCACCTCTTCCTCTTGAATTAAAGTTCTGATTATATCCACCATTATTTTGAGTATTATGCCAACAATCATGAGCTAAGTGATTTGTGTTACCACAAATCCAGCAACTTTTGACCCAATCTTTATTACTTCTGCCTCTTCCTCTACCTTTGCCACCTCCTCTTCCTCTTAGGAAGTTAGCTTGGCTAGTTGTACCTTCATCTTCATTTTTTTGTTGCTTCCCTTTGCTATTCTTCTTCTTATCCTTTGAATATAATGCTTGACCTGCACTTTCACCTTTGACATCTTGCTCAAAGGTTAGCATGTGTCCTAGCAACTGATTTAAATCAGGAGTAAAATGATCTAGTGATAATTCAGTAGACAAAATGAATGGCTTCCATTTGTCATCACCTCTCAAACCTGTGAGAATTTGCCTTACCAATTTATCCTCCTCAATGTTGATATATTTAGGTAGTGATGTGTGTGAACACACTAGGACCGCGGGGCACTTTTTTCCCTCTTTAGGAGGTTTTTTTCCCCCGGCTTGTATATACACCTATTGCCCTAATGGGCTACTTATCTTTGTACATACTCTGGTAATACATTCAGTATTGTGTTTGTGCTCCAAGCTTCTTCTTCTTCCTTGTGTTGTTCGCGTGCTTCCGTAGACATCTATCTCCAACAATTGGTATCAGAGCAGGTCGTCGCTTCATCTCGGGTGCCATCGACACTCCTCTGTTTGCAGTCTCAGAATCGCACGAATTTTGGTGAGCATACTCAGCGTGTTTCCGAGATGCACTATCACAGTGCTTGTGTAGGCTATTTCGTCTTTTTGTGCCAAAGGTATATACCAGTTTCTGTTCGCCAGTTTAAGCGTCTCCAGGTCTGCTATAGGTCTAGCAGAACTCATCTGGGCAGTTCTGTTCAACTTTTTGAGATACAGTCAATTTTCTACATCAAGGTATTTTAGTCACCGGCCATGGCTGAAAGCAGTGATGTATTCCGTATGTTGGCTGTTGAGGATAAGTTGGATGGTACCAACTACCCATTATGGGCTTATATGATGCGACATGTTTTGGTTGCAAAAGGATTGTGGAACATTGTGTAGGGTATTGAAAGATGTCATGTTACACCTGTAACGATAGGTAGTGCAAATACAGGTGCTGGAGCTGATGAAGATGGTGTCAAAGATGATATTCCGTAGATTCCTGTTCGTGCTGCTGTTTTTGTTGCACCTACTGCAGAGCAAATTCGTTGGGATGGCAGAGATGCCCAGGCACATGCATTGATAGCTTTGTCTGTCAAACGTGCCATTATTCCTCATATTCGCTCTTGCAGAACAGCTAGGGATGCTTGGGATACACTTACCACATTGTACCAAGCTAGGAATGAGGCTCGTGTGTCTTACCTCCGAAAACAGTTGGACAGTGAGCACATGAATGAAGGCGATTCTATGGACAGTTTCCTAACAAAGATCAAAGATTTGAAGAAACAGTTGATTTCTGTTGATGAGGTTATACCAGATAGCTCACTTGTGCAGACCGTTCTGAATGGTCTTCCTGATTCATATCAGAGTTTTGCTTCTACTCTTCGGTTGATGATGAAAGGAAATCCGAATGCCTTATCATTTGAGGAGTTAGTCTCTGTTCTGTTGCAGGAAGATCAGTCCAGGCAGAATAGGTCCATTATGTGTGTTGCAGATCAAGCTTTCCTGGCTAGTCAGAAGGGCAAAGGAGAATGGAGCTCTTCTACTAGTAAGCAGAAATCTACAAATGCTGCACATTCGAAGAACCAAGATAAAGATGAGAAGAAATCAGAAAGCAAATTTTTTTTTGAAAGTACTGTAAAGGGAATGATCATATCATAAAGAACTATTCAAAACTGGCTACAAAAGAGGCAAAGAAAAAGGAGGCTGGAATGGTTGTTGCAAAAGCCTCTACACCAAAAACAGAGTCTGCTAATCTTGTGCAGGAAGAAGAATGGGTGTTTACTACTGTTTGCAGTTTTGACCCATCTTCTCATGAGCTGTGCATGTCTGCAGTGCACTCAGATGTTTGGTACTTTGACAGTGGGGCGACCAAACATATTACCTTGCAGCACAGTTTCTTCTCTTCACTCGAGCCTGCCCCTACAGGGAATACTCTCACATGCGCCAACAACTCCTCTTATCCTGTTATGGGAGTTGGTAAGATCATTCTGACTACTACTGATGGTAGTTCTTTCACTTTGTCAGATGCCTTATTTGTGCCAGGGATCAAGAAGAATCTGTTATCAGTTTCTGCATTAGCCAAGATTGGCTTGGTTGTGAAATTCGTTGATGACAGGTGTACAGTTCATGATCTATCAAATGGCGATGTGATTATTGCTTCTGACATTTTATGTTGTGGGCTGTATAAGCTCATAGACTATGAAAGATCTGTGAATGATTCGGCATGTGCAGTTCATGATTCTCAGGCTATGTCAGATGCAAAGCTTTGGCATGCACGCTTTGGTCATTTGAATTTTGCTAGTTTGCTATGCCTGCAGAAATCTGATATGGTGTCTTCTTTGCCCAAGCTTGAGGCACCTGGAAAACATGTATGTGAAGGCTGTATTTTGGGCAAAATGCAGCGTTCCTCCTTTCCAAAAGATGGTTCAGTTTGGGCTACGCAGAAATTGCAGCTTGTACATAGTGATGTCTGTGGTCCTATGCAGACACCGTCTTTTGGGAATTACCTTTACTTCGTGACTTTCATTGATGATTTTTCCAGGCATGCATGGGTATATCCACTCAAAGCAAGGTCCGAAGTGTTCATGTGCTTTAAATAGTTTTTGGTTTTGGCTGAAATCTGTCAGCATGTAAAATGGGCACCTTCCGTTCTGATCGAGGGGGGGAATATATGTCTTCTGATTTTAATGCATTTTTGGCTGAATGTGGGATAAAACATCAGTGTACAGTGCCGTATACACCTCAACAGAATGGAGTTGCTAAACGAAAGAACAGGTCACTCATGGAGATGGCGAGGTGCATGGTCAAGAGTCAGGCTTTACCACATAGTTTCTGGCTTGAGGCTGTCATGTGTGCAACATATGTACTGAACAGGTATCCCACTAAAGCGCTGCAGTCTATCACTCCATATGAGGCTTGGCATGACCGCAAGCCATCTGTTGTTCATCTGCGTGTTTTTGGTTGTTTAGCATATGCATTAGTGCCTGAACAACATTGCAAAAAATTGGATGATAAGGCAGTAAAATGTATTTTTGTTGGGTACAGTTCTGAAAGTAAAGGCTATCGTCTGTATCATCCATAGACTAAACGCATTCTGGTTAGCCGTGATGTTGTATTTGTGGAAGATGCTATTCAGCCATTGCTTTCATGTACTAAGGAGACATGTGTTAGCTCCAAAGACATGTATGATATATTGATGCCTCTTTTTATAGGTGGACAGTCTAGTGCTGGTCCTAATGAGGCAACTTCTCAGCCTTTGCAGGTTTCATACCATGATGCAGATCATTCTATTTCTGATGGAGATTTACATGATGCACTTGTTGATGAGAGAGTTGATATTGAGCAGGCAAAAACTATGCCAAAATGGCTGGTGCAGACTTTGCATGAGAGCAAATTAGATGCACCTTGTTGGAGTTTATTGACCTCCAAAATATAGCAAGAAGTAGGTGGAACCCCCTAGGAACAAGTTGACCTTCTCACAAACTTCATCACAAAATACTAGTCATGCTTGCAGAGCTTACTATTCTCTAATGGATTAGAATTTTCTAAAACTGGTTTAGCCACTTATACTAGACACCAAGAGCCTTCCAATGAGCCAAATAACACTCATTTTGGATAAATACACAAGGAGATATGACCTCTGCAAGTTAGAGGTTTAATGGAGACCTTCAGCAGAGGTGAAACCAGAGAACACACACTACTTGCAGAGAGTACTGCTCTCAGCTCACAAATCCAATGATTATGAAAATTTACAGGAAGAAATTAGACAATAAAAGCTTCCAAATGAGCTATCAAACATGTAATTTGGATATATAATGAGGGAGATACAAGCTCTACAATCTCTACATACAAAACTACAGCAGCATAGAGATACACATATGCCTCTCTTGGACTTCCCACAAGATCACGACTTTTCTCGTCTTTTTATAGCATGAGAAACTAATCTAAAACCTTCCTAATACATCTAAATTTGTGGTATACACTTGGGTGGAGGTATTACATGACTCAAGTGCTCAAATAAGCAAAGTATTGATGGACTTTGAGAACTAGCCACACCGACCTTCCACTAGGACACCACTGCAGCTCCCTTGTGACTCACTAATTTGACTCACCATATTCTAGAACTCACGTGGTATTTTTGCTATCTTTTATGAATAATATGAGCCTTCTTGAAGTATTTGAAGACTTCCCAAAGGTATTTACATAATTTGAAACTTGTACCCTACATAAAACAAATGTTCGCAACACACCTTTGTCATATCGTACTCGTTCAGGCTCTCATAGTGCCTCCTTTGCATCAGATTGCTATGCTATGGCTGCGTCTAGTCTTTGTGATGAGAATGAGCCTGTTTCTTTTGATGAAGCACAGAACTCAGAAAATTGGATGGATGCCATGCAATCTGAATATGATGCTATAATGAAGAATGGTACATGGTCTTTATGTGACTTGCCTCCTGGCAAGAAGGCCATTGGCACTGAGTGGGTATACAAGCTCAAGCATAAAGCTGATGGTACAGTTGACAGGTATAAGGCTACGCTTGTTGCAAAGGGTTATGCGCAAGAAAGAGGCATTGATTTTGATGAGACCTTTGCACCTACATGCCGTATGACTACTGTTCGGAGCATTTGTGCACTTGCAGCCCATCGTGGTTGGAATGTACATCAGTTGGACATTAAAACAACATTTCTGAATGGTGACTTGCATGAAGAAGTGATGCTTCCTAGCTTTGGTACTTGAAGAAAAGAAAGCTTCAAGTGCATCCCACACTTCCTGAGATGTCTTACAACTTCTAATGTGAGGCAACAAAAAATCTGAGATAGAGTTGAGGAGATAAGACCTTGCAAGTGCATCCTTGGAGCACCATGTGCTCAATCTTTCTTGCTCTTCTTGTGTTGGTTGACTTTTGTTCCTGAAACTTGGCATAACTTCATCTCCAGCCACATAACCATATAAACTTCTACTTTGGAGATAAGCTTCCATTCTTAATGACCAAGCTGAGTAATTACCTCTATCCAATTTGTCAATTGATGAAGGAAATCCATCTGCCATGTTGTCCAACCTTGCTTTGATACCACTGTGAAGAGATGGATAGGTATGTGCTTGAAGATGAAGAGGTGTTGCAAAATCCTTGATCTACACCAGCCAAATGAACTCCATGAGTATATGGTGGGCCCTTTTAGCTTGCCAATGGATGTATTAGACACCCTATGTACCTTGGAAGATCACTCTCAAAAAGATAGATCAAAACAGATAAGTTGGAGTTAGCTCAGAGGTGAAAACTTGCTATTCTTGGTTCATACACCTGTCCAGTGTTTTACATAATTCTCTGAGCACAGGAGCAATTAGCTCAATTCCTCTTGGGGAACTCTAGGAAAATTAAAGAGCTAACTTTCAAGAGTAATCTCATAAAAAATAATGAACCACACACTGAGAATGAGTTTTAACAAGTGATGACATC
The DNA here is from genome assembly GCA_020310875.1 of Ceratopteris richardii. Lineage (NCBI taxonomy): Eukaryota > Viridiplantae > Streptophyta > Polypodiopsida > Polypodiales > Pteridaceae > Ceratopteris > Ceratopteris richardii. The sequence goes on along the minus strand of MU260825.1, from coordinate 21,527 downwards.
ATCCCGATTTTCACGGGCTGCTACAGAAATAGACTAGTGAGTAGAAAAATCAACATAACTCAAACTGTAGAAATCCAATGATTATGAAAATCTGTATGCTTATACTAGACAGTAAGCTGAATCCAACAAGCTTTAAATCACTGAATTTGGGTAAGTAACCACTGAGAAATGGCTCTGACAATATGAGTGAAAAAGTCGGGTACCTGACAGAGAAGTGAAGATGAACAGACCCTGTTGACTTCAAATGAACATAACTGAAGATTACAACATCCAAATGACATGAAAATTTATGAGCATATAGTAGACTTATAGATCTAACTTTACCAAGTTAAATCACTGAAAATGATGCACCAAGCTCAGAGAAAAAATCTCTGCAAGCTGACTGAGAAAACTGAGAGTAATGGCAGTGAGTAGTACACTTCACAAGAACATGGAAAGATGAACTCAAATAATCATGAAAATGAAAGTATATTGCTTGTACAATACAATGACTTACTGATACATATGTGTGCCTTGTAATCACACCTTGATATGGCATAAAGCTCAGCTCTTGGAGGTCTTCACATAGGTCTCTCTAACCACGACTAAAACTGCCATCTATTTATAGTTGAGTTTGGGAGGCTAACTTCCCTCAATCACTCTCCAATCAATCAATGATTGATTTGATTCTCTACCTACCACAAATCACGAATTCGTGGCTCCTCTTTCCATTCTTGATCAAGTGGACTCAACCACTTAAGATTCTCTTACTTTTACATTAAGTAAACTCTTCAAAAGTTACAAGAGGTAGTTCACAAGTGAACTTTACATAGTCTTCTTTTTAAAGCTTTTTCTAAGACTTTGTGAGACTCAAGCCAATACTTAGGCTTGTCATAGACTTGCTCCAACAGCTCCCCCTCAAGCCAAGTATGCTTGAGGTCTTCAATCTTCCAAGATTACCTACAAACCTATCATAGCCTTGAATTTGCAAAGCTTTGTACCATCCAATGCTTTGGTTAGAATATCTGCACATTGTTGATGAGTGGACACATATGATATTTGAATCTCTTTGCTTAGAACCTTCTCTCGTACATAGTGATAATGAACTTCAATATGTTTAGTCCTTGCATGAAAAATAGGATTAGCAGCCAAATGAATAGAACTCATATTGTCACCAAAAATAGTTGGAGTTCCAAACTCCAATCCAAGATCTTTGAACAATGTCTTCATCCACATAGCTTCTTGTGTAGCTATGGCAAGACCTCTATATTCAGCTTCAGTAGAAGAGAGAGCAACTGTGGGTTGCTTCTTGGATGACCATGAAATAAGCTTTGAACCTGCAAGGGTAAGATAACCTGAAGTGCTCCTTCTATCTTCCTTGGAGCCAGCCCAATCTGCATCAAAAAATAGCTTCAAACCTAAATCAGATACATAAGGATAATAAAGTCCTTCATTTATGGTTCCTTTGAGATACTTGAGAATCCTTTTGGCAGCATCCATATGTGGTTTCCTTGGTGTGTGCATAAATTGGCTTAGCACACTCACACTGTAACATATATCTACTCTTGTCAATGTGGCATAGTTGAGACTACCCACTAGACTTTGATATGATGTGATGTCCTCTATGAGTTCACCTTCATGTGAGCTCAATTTGTGATTGACCTCCATTGGAGTACCTACAATCTTACAATCTTGCATCTTGAATTTTGCCAACATGTCCTTAATGTACTTTCTTTGAGTGAGAAACAAACCATGATCTTTGTAGACAACTTCCAAACCTAGGAAGTAGGTAAGTGAACCCAAATCACTTATCTTGAACTCTTCTCTCATCTAATCTTTGATCTTCTTCATACCATCTGCATCATTTCCTGTCAATATAATATCATTTACATATACACATAGGTAGATGACCTCAGAATTACTCTTTTTAATAAAGAGTGAAGGATCTGCCTTGCTTGGTTGAAAGCCTTTGTCCTGCAAGAATGAAACAAGCCTGAAATTCCAAGCTCTTGGAGCTTGCTTGAGACCATACAATGCTTTGTTAACTTTACACACATAATCAGGATAAACTTGATTCTCAAAACCAGGTGGTTGTGCCATATATACCTCTTCTGTTATCCAACCATTCAAGAATGCATTCTTTACATCTAGTTGAAGTATCTTCTAGTTCTTGGAAGAGGCAATACTAAGCAAAACCCTAATAGTAGGCATCTTTGCCACAGGAGAGAAAGTCTCCTCATAATCAATTCCCTGAGTTTGTGCAAAGCCTTTTGCCACAAGCCTTGCCTTATACCTGTTAATTGAACCATCAGAATTTTTCTTGAGTTTATAGACCCATCTTGAGCCTATTACCTTCATGGATGAAGTCTTGGGCACCAAATCCCAAGTGTTGTTTTCCTCAAGTGCTTCAATCTCTTCCTTCATTGCATGCTTCCATTCTGTTTTTGCTTTGGCCATGTGAGATTCTTCATCATCCTCTGAGGTGTCTTGTTCTTCAATCTTTGATTGTTCTCTACCAAGCTTTGGAAAATCTTCTTCAAGATCATATGGTAAATTGATCTTCCTGCATGAATCTTCATACCATGAATTGTTCTCATCAAAAACTACATCTCTGCTTACCAAGAATCCTTTGTTGGTAGGGTTGTATAACCTGTAGCCCTTTTGATTGTTGTCATATCCAATAAATACACACCTTTCTGCCTTTGGATCCATCTTGCCCCTAACCTGTGAAGGAACATGAGCAAAAGCAATACATCCACAAATTTTACAATGATCTAAGCTTGGTCTTCTTCCATTCCAAGCCTCATATGGAGTCATCCCATCAAGGGATTTTGAAGGCAACCTGTTAATCAAGTAAGTGGCTGTAGATACAGCCTCAGCCCATAAGTAATTAGGTAAATGCTTTTCATTTAACATAGACCTTGCAGCTTCAACAATTGTCCTATTCCTCCTTTCTGCCACTCCATTTTGCTCAGGAGTGTACCTTGTAGTTACCTCTCTTTTGATTCCTCTTTCTTGAAGAAAAGAATCAAAATCATGGGAGAAGTATTCTCCCCCTCCATCTGACCTTAGCCTTTTTAGTGATTTACTTGTTTGATTCTCCACAAGAGCCAAATATCTTTTGAAACATGAAAAAACTTCATCTTTGTGTTTCATAAAGAATAGGATAGTCCATCTGCTGCAATCATCAATAAAGGAAACATAATACCTTGATCCAGATATTGAAGCTTCCTTGCTAGGTCCCCATACATCTGTATGAACCAACTCCAAGAGATCTCCATGCATATAACCTTTCTTCATGAATGGTAACCTGTGAGACTTTCCAAATTGACATGCACTGCACTTATAAATCATATGTTGTTTTGACAAATTAGGAAGTCCAAGTACACTTTGGTCCCTGCAGATTTGCTTTAATGACCTTTCACCAATATGTGCTAACCTTTTGTGCCATACTTCCAATTCTGTGAGTGTCTGACTACCATAATTAAAGAGAGCAATGTTTCTAGTGTCCTGTAATTCAAATGTGAACAATCTACCTGTCTTTTCACCTTTTGCAATTCTTCTGAATCCTTGACTTGGATCTTCAACAAATGCTCCTGCTTTTGTGAACCTGACTTGCAACCCTTTCTCTACTATCTGCCAAACACTTATCAAATTCTTTGTAATGGTAGGGACATAGAGTACCTTACTGAGTAGGTTGATGTTTCCATCAGGTGCTTTGACATTGCCTATTTTCTCCACAGGATGTTTTGTATCATCTCCTGTTTGTACCTCATGCTTATTCCTTGGATCTTCTAAATCTGATAGGAGTGCCACATTTCCTGCCACATGATTTGAACAACTTGAATCTATGTAGAAAACATGCTCATCAGATTTACCTTGTGGCATAGCCATGTTCATGATCAATAATGAATCCTCTTTGTTTGAGTCTTCTGTGTAGTTATTGTAGTCTCTCCTTCATTTGTAGCCTCCTTGATAGTTTTTGTAGTTGTTGTAGTTGCCATGGTAGTTGTTGAACCTTCCTCTTGAGTAGCCATAACTTCCTCTATTGTATCCTCTGCCTCTTTGATTCCTGGAATTCCTAAAGCAATTTTCAGTTGTATGATTAGTTAATCCACAAATAGAACATGAGTTGGAGTCTTGGGATCTCCCCCTGCCTTGTCTACCTCCTCTTCCTCTACCTCTGCCATGTCTTCCTCTACCTGCATAGTTAGCTTGATATGTACCTGCTTCATCATCCACTTTCTTTGCCTTTCCTTTGTTATCTTTAGACTTGCTTTTATCCGTGTATAAAGCTGAAGATTGATTACCTTTAGAGCTTTCTCCATTTTTGATAAGCTTTGCCTCTTGAGTAAGTAGTTGTCCAATGAGTGTGTTGAAATCAGGTACATGCATGTCCATGTACAAATCCATAGCTTTGGTGAATGCTTCCCACTTGTCATCTGCCTTCAAGCCATTGATGACCTGCCTTACAATTTGCTCTTCATCTATTACCTCTCCAATGCTTCCCAACTGATCCGCTATGTCCTTGAGCTTTGTGACAAAATCAGTCACATTTTGTTTGGGAGCCTTCTTGAGAGTTGTGAACTCCAGCCATAGTTGATGCTTCCTAGCTTTGGTACTTGAAGAAAAGAAAGTTTCAAGTGCATCCCACACTTCCTGAGATGTCTTACAACTTCTAATGTGAGGCAACAAAAAATCTGAGATAGAGTTGAGGAGATAAGACCTTGCAAGTGCATCCTTGGAGCACCATGTGCTCAATCTTTCTTGCTCTTCTTGTGTTGGTTGACTTTTGTTCCTGAAACTTGGCATAACTTCATCTCCAGCCACATAACCATATAAACTTCTACTTTGGAGATAAGCTTCCATTCTTAATGACCAAGCTGAGTAATTACCTCTATCCAATTTGTCAATTGATGAAGGAAATCCATCTGCCATGCTGTCCAACCTTGCTCTGATACCACTGTGAAGAGATGGATAGGTATGTGCTTGAAGATGAAGAGGTGTTGCAAAATCCTTGATCTACACCAGCCAAATGAACTCCATGAGTATATGGTGGGCCCTTTTAGCTTGCCAATGGATGTATTAGACACCCTATGTACCTTGGAAGATCACTCTCAAAAAGATAGATCAACAAAATCAGTCACATTTTGTTTGGGAGCCTTCTTGAGAGTTGTGAACTCCAGCCATAGTTGATGCTTCCTAGCTTTGGTACTTGAAGAAAAGAAAGCTTCAAGTGCATCCCACACTTCCTGAGATGTCTTACAACTTCTAATGTGAGGCAACAAAAAATCTGAGATAGAGTTGAGGAGATAAGACCTTGCAAGTGCATCATTGGAGCACCATGTGCTCAATCTTTCTTGCTCTTCTTGTGTTGGTTGACTTTTGTTCCTGAAACTTGGCATAACTTCATCTCCAGCCACATAACCATATAAACTTCTACTTTGGAGATAAGCTTCCATTCTTAATGACCAAGCTGAGTAATTACCTCTATCCAATTTGTCAATTGATGAAGGAAATCCATCTGCCATGTTGTCCAACCTTGCTCTGATACCACTGTGAAGAGATGGATAGGTATGTGCCTGAAGATGAAGAGGTGTTGCAAAATCCTTGATCTACACCAGCCAAATGAACTCCATGAGTATATGGTGGGCCCTTTTAGCTTGCCAATGGATGTATTAGACACCCTATGTACCTTGTAAGATCACTCTCAAAAAGATAGATCAAAACAGATAAGTTGGAGTTAGCTCAGAGGTGAAATCTTGCTATTCTTGGTTCATACACCTGTCCAGTGTTTTACATAATTCTCTGAGCACAGGAGCAATTAGCTCAATTCCTCTTGGGGAACTCTAGGAAAATTAAAGAGCTAACTTTCAAGAGTAATCTCATAAAAAATAATGAACCACACACTGAGAATGAGTTTTAACAAGTGATGACATCATCCCGATTTTCACGGGCTGCTATAGAAATAGACTAGTGAGCAGAAAAATCAACATAACTCAAACTGTAGAATTCCAATGATTATGAAAATCTGTATGCTTATACTAGACAGTAAGCTGAATCCAACAAGCTTTAAATCACTGAATTTGGGTAAGTAACCACTGAGAAATGGCTCTGACAATATGAGTGAAAAAGTCGGGTACCTGACAGAGAAGTGAAGATGAACAGACCCTGTTGACTTCAAATGAACATAACTGAAGATTGCAACATCCAAATGACATGAAAATTTATGAGCATATAGTATACTTATAGAGCTAACTTTACCAAGTTAAATCACTGAAAATGATGCACCAAGCTCAGAGAAAAAATCTCTGCAAGCTGACTGAGAAAACTGAGAGTAATGGCAGTGAGTAGTACACTTCACAAGAACATGGAAAGATGAACTCAAATAATCATGAAAATGAAAGTATATTGCTTGTACAATACAATGACTTACTGATACATATGTGTGCCTTGTAATCACACCTTGATATGGCATAAAGCTCAGCTCTTGGAGGTCTTCACATAGGTCTCTCTAACCACGACTAAAACTGCCATCTATTTATAGTTGAGTTTGGGAGGCTAACTTCCCTCAATCACTCTCCAATCAATCAATGATTGATTTGATTCTCTACCTACCACAAATCACGAATTCGTGGCTCCTCTTTCCATTCTTGATCAAGTGGACTCAACCACTTAAGATTCTCTTACTTTTACATTAAGTAAACTCTTCAAAAGTTACAAGAGGTAGTTCACAAGCAATCTTACAATCTTGCATCTTGAATTTTGCCAACATGTCCTTAATGTACTTTCTTTGAGTGAGAAACAAACCATGATCTTTGTAGACAACTTCCAAACCTAGGAAGTAGGTAAGTGAACCCAAATCACTTATCTTGAACTCTTCTCTCATCTAATCTTTGATCTTCTTCATACCATCTGCATCATTTCCTGTCAATATAATATCATCTACATATACACATAGGTAGATGACCTCAGAATTACTCTTTTTAATAAAGAGTGAAGGATCTGCCTTGCTTGGTTGAAAGCCTTTGTCCTGCAAGAATGAAACAAGCCTGAAATTCCAAGCTCTTGGAGCTTGCTTGAGACCATACAATGCTTTCTTAAGTTTACACACATAATCAAGATAAACATGATTCTCAAAACCAGGTGGTTGTGCCATATATACCTCTTCTGTTATCCAACCATTCAAGAATGCATTCTTTACATCTAGTTGAAGTATCTTCCAGTTCTTGGAAGAGGCAATACTAAGCAAAACCCTAATAGTAGGCATCTTTGCCACAGGAGAGAAAGTCTCCTCATAATCAATTCCCTGAGTTTGTGCAAAGCCTTTTGCCACAAGCCTTGCCTTATACCTGTTAATTGAACCATCAGAATTTTTCTTGAGTTTATAGACCCATCTTGAGCCTATTACCTTCATGGATGAAGTCTTGGGCACCAAATCCCAAGTGTTGTTTTCCTCAAGTGCTTCAATCTCTTCCTTCATTGCATGCTTCCATTCTGCTTTTGCTTTGGCCATGTGAGATTCTTCATCATCCTCTGAGGTGTCTTGTTCTTCAATCTTTGATTGTTCTCTACCAAGCTTTGGAAAATCTTCTTCAAGATCATATGGTAAATTGATCTTCCTGCATGAATCTTCATACCATGAATTGTTCTCATCAAAAACTACATCTCTGCTTACCAAGAATCCTTTGTTGGTAGGGTTGTATAACCTGTAGCCCTTTTGATTGTTGTCATATCCAATAAATACACACCTTTCTGCCTTTGGATCCATCTTGCCCCTAACCTGTGAAGGAACATGAGCAAAAGCAATACATCCACAAATTTTACAATGATCTAAGCTTGGTCTTCTTCCATTCCAAGCCTCATATGGAGTCATCCCATCAAGGGATTTTGAAGGCAACCTGTTAATCAAGTAAGTGGCTGTAGATACAGCCTCAGCCCATAAGTAATTAGGTAAATGCTTTTCATTTAACATAGACCTTGCAGCTTCAACAATTGTCCTATTCCTCCTTTCTGCCACTCCATTTTGCTCAGGAGTGTACCTTGTAGTTACCTCTCTTTTGATTCCTCTTTCTTGAAGAAAAGAATCAAAATCATGGGAGAAGTATTCTCCCCCTCCATCTGACCTTAGCCTTTTTAGTGATTTACTTGTTTGATTCTCCACAAGAGCCAAATATCTTTTGAAACATGAAAAAACTTCATCTTTGTGTTTCATAAAGAATAGGATAGTCCATCTGCTGCAATCATCAATAAAGGAAACATAATACCTTGATCCAGATATTGAAGCTTCCTTGCTAGGTCCCCATACATCTGTATGAACCAACTCCAAGAGATCTCCATGCATATAACCTTTCTTCATGAATGGTAACCTGTGAGACTTTCCAAATTGACATGCACTGCACTTATAAATCATATGTTGTTTTGACAAATTAGGAAGTCCAAGTACACTTTGGTCCCTGCAGATTTGCTTTAATGACCTTTCACCAATATGTGCTAACCTTTTGTGCCATACTTCCAATTCTGTGAGTGTCTGACTACCATAATTAAAGAGAGCAATGTTTCTAGTGTCCTGTAATTCAAATGTGAACAATCTACCTGTCTTTTCACCTTTTGCAATTCTTCTGAATCCTTGACTTGGATCTTCAACAAATGCTCCTGCTTTTGTGAACCTGACTTGCAACCCTTTCTCTACTATCTGCCAAACACTTATCAAATTCTTTGTAATGGTAGGGACATAGAGTACCTTACTGAGTAGGTTGATGTTTCCATCAGGTGCTTTGACATTGCCTATTTTCTCCACAGGATGTTTTGTATCATCTCCTGTTTGTACCTCATGCTTATTCCTTGGATCTTCTAAATCTGATAGGAGTGCCACATTTCCTGCCACATGATTTGAACAACTTGAATCTATGTAGAAAACATGCTCATCAGATTTACCTTGTGGCATAGCCATGTTCATGATCAATAATGAATCCTCTTTGTTTGAGTCTTCTGTGTAGTTATTGTAGTCTCTCCTTCATTTGTAGCCTCCTTGATAGTTTTTGTAGTTGTTGTAGTTGCCATGGTAGTTGTTGAACCTTCCTCTTGAGTAGCCATAACTTCCTCTATTGTATCCTCTGCCTCTTTGATTCCTGGAATTCCTAAAGCAATTTTCAGTTGTATGATTAGTTAATCCACAAATAGAACATGAGTTGGAGTCTTGGGATCTCCCCCTGCCTTGTCTACCTCCTCTTCCTCTACCTCTGCCATGTCTTCCTCTACCTGCATAGTTAGCTTGATATGTACCTGCTTCATCATCCACTTTCTTTGCCTTTCCTTTGTTATCTTTAGACTTGCTTTTATCCGTGTATAAAGCTGAAGATTGATTACCTTTAGAGCTTTCTCCATTTTTGATAAGCTTTGCCTCTTGAGTAAGTAGTTGTCCAATGAGTGTGTTGAAATCAGGTACATGCATGTCCATGTACAAATCCATAGCTTTGGTGAATGCTTCCCACTTGTCATCTGCCTTCAAGCCATTGATGACCTGCCTTACAATTTGCTCTTCATCTATTACCTCTCCAATGCTTCCCAACTGATCCGCTATGTCCTTGAGCTTTGTGACAAAATCAGTCACATTTTGTTTGGGAGCCTTCTTGAGAGTTGTGAACTCCAGCCATAGTTGATGCTTCCTAGCTTTGGTACTTGAAGAAAAGAAAGTTTCAAGTGCATCCCACACTTCCTGAGATGTCTTACAACTTCTAATGTGAGGCAACAAAAAATCTGAGATAGAGTTGAGGAGATAAGACCTTGCAAGTGCATCCTTGGAGCACCATGTGCTCAATCTTTCTTGCTCTTCTTGTGTTGGTTGACTTTTGTTCCTGAAACTTGGCATAACTTCATCTCCAGCCACATAACCATATAAACTTCTACTTTGGAGATAAGCTTCCATTCTTAATGACCAAGCTGAGTAATTACCTCTATCCAATTTGTCAATTGATGAAGGAAATCCATCTGCCATGCTGTCCAACCTTGCTCTGATACCACTGTGAAGAGATGGATAGGTATGTGCTTGAAGATGAAGAGGTGTTGCAAAATCCTTGATCTACACCAGCCAAATGAACTCCATGAGTATATGGTGGGCCCTTTTAGCTTGCCAATGGATGTATTAGACACCCTATGTACCTTGGAAGATCACTCTCAAAAAGATAGATCAACAAAATCAGTCACATTTTGTTTGGGAGCCTTCTTGAGAGTTGTGAACTCCAGCCATAGTTGATGCTTCCTAGCTTTGGTACTTGAAGAAAAGAAAGCTTCAAGTGCATCCCACACTTCCTGAGATGTCTTACAACTTCTAATGTGAGGCAACAAAAAATCTGAGATAGAGTTGAGGAGATAAGACCTTGCAAGTGCATCATTGGAGCACCATGTGCTCAATCTTTCTTGCTCTTCTTGTGTTGGTTGACTTTTGTTCCTGAAACTTGGCATAACTTCATCTCCAGCCACATAACCATATAAACTTCTACTTTGGAGATAAGCTTCCATTCTTAATGACCAAGCTGAGTAATTACCTCTATCCAATTTGTCAATTGATGAAGGAAATCCATCTGCCATGTTGTCCAACCTTGCTCTGATACCACTGTGAAGAGATGGATAGGTATGTGCCTGAAGATGAAGAGGTGTTGCAAAATCCTTGATCTACACCAGCCAAATGAACTCCATGAGTATATGGTGGGCCCTTTTAGCTTGCCAATGGATGTATTAGACACCCTATGTACCTTGGAAGATCACTCTCAAAAAGATAGATCAAAACAGATAAGTTGGAGTTAGCTCAGAGGTGAAATCTTGCTATTCTTGGTTCATACACCTGTCCAGTGTTTTACATAATTCTCTGAGCACAGGAGCAATTAGCTCAATTCCTCTTGGGGAACTCTAGGAAAATTAAAGAGCTAACTTTCAAGAGTAATCTCATAAAAAATAATGAACCACACACTGAGAATGAGTTTTAACAAGTGATGACATCATCCCGATTTTCACGGGCTGCTATAGAAATAGACTAGTGAGCAGAAAAATCAACATAACTCAAACTGTAGAATTCCAATGATTATGAAAATCTGTATGCTTATACTAGACAGTAAGCTGAATCCAACAAGCTTTAAATCACTGAATTTGGGTAAGTAACCACTGAGAAATGGCTCTGACAATATGAGTGAAAAAGTCGGGTACCTGACAGAGAAGTGAAGATGAACAGACCCTGTTGACTTCAAATGAACATAACTGAAGATTGCAACATCCAAATGACATGAAAATTTATGAGCATATAGTATACTTATAGAGCTAACTTTACCAAGTTAAATCACTGAAAATGATGCACCAAGCTCAGAGAAAAAATCTCTGCAAGCTGACTGAGAAAACTGAGAGTAATGGCAGTGAGTAGTACACTTCACAAGAACATGGAAAGATGAACTCAAATAATCATGAAAATGAAAGTATATTGCTTGTACAATACAATGACTTACTGATACATATGTGTGCCTTGTAATCACACCTTGATATGGCATAAAGCTCAGCTCTTGGAGGTCTTCACATAGGTCTCTCTAACCACGACTAAAACTGCCATCTATTTATAGTTGAGTTTGGGAGGCTAACTTCCCTCAATCACTCTCCAATCAATCAATGATTGATTTGATTCTCTAACTACCACAAATCACGAATTCGTGGCTCCTCTTTCCATTCTTGATCAAGTGGACTCAACCACTTAAGATTCTCTTACTTTTACATTAAGTAAACTCTTCAAAAGTTACAAGAGGTAGTTCACAAGCAATCTTACAATCTTGCATCTTGAATTTTGCCAACATGTCCTTAATGTACTTTCTTTGAGTGAGAAACAAACCATGATCTTTGTAGACAACTTCCAAACCTAGGAAGTAGGTAAGTGAACCCAAATCACTTATCTTGAACTCTTCTCTCATCTAATCTTTGATCTTCTTCATACCATCTGCATCATTTCCTGTCAATATAATATCATCTACATATACACATAGGTAGATGACCTCAGAATTACTCTTTTTAATAAAGAGTGAAGGATCTGCCTTGCTTGGTTGAAAGCCTTTGTCCTGCAAGAATGAAACAAGCCTGAAATTCCAAGCTCTTGGAGCTTGCTTGAGACCATACAATGCTTTCTTAAGTTTACACACATAATCAAGATAAACATGATTCTCAAAACCAGGTGGTTGTGCCATATATACCTCTTCTGTTATCCAACCATTCAAGAATGCATTCTTTACATCTAGTTGAAGTATCTTCCAGTTCTTGGAAGAGGCAATACTAAGCAAAACCCTAATAGTAGGCATCTTTGCCACAGGAGAGAAAGTCTCCTCATAATCAATTCCCTGAGTTTGTGCAAAGCCTTTTGCCACAAGCCTTGCCTTATACCTGTTAATTGAACCATCAGAATTTTTCTTGAGTTTATAGACCCATCTTGAGCCTATTACCTTCATGGATGAAGTCTTGGGCACCAAATCCCAAGTGTTGTTTTCCTCAAGTGCTTCAATCTCTTCCTTCATTGCATGCTTCCATTCTGCTTTTGCTTTGGCCATGTGAGATTCTTCATCATCCTCTGAGGTGTCTTGTTCTTCAATCTTTGATTGTTCTCTACCAAGCTTTGGAAAATCTTCTTCAAGATCATATGGTAAATTGATCTTCCTGCATGAATCTTCATACCATGAATTGTTCTCATCAAAAACTACATCTCTGCTTACCAAGAATCCTTTGTTGGTAGGGTTGTATAACCTGTAGCCCTTTTGATTGTTGTCATATCCAATAAATACACACCTTTCTGCCTTTGGATCCATCTTGCCCCTAACCTGTGAAGGAACATGAGCAAAAGCAATACATCCACAAATTTTACAATGATCTAAGCTTGGTCTTCTTCCATTCCAAGCCTCATATGGAGTCATCCCATCAAGGGATTTTGAAGGCAACCTGTTAATCAAGTAAGTGGCTGTAGATACAGCCTCAGCCCATAAGTAATTAGGTAAATGCTTTTCATTTAACATAGACCTTGCAGCTTCAACAATTGTCCTATTCCTCCTTTCTGCCACTCCATTTTGCTCAGGAGTGTACCTTGTAGTTACCTCTCTTTTGATTCCTCTTTCTTGAAGAAAAGAATCAAAATCATGGGAGAAGTATTCTCCCCCTCCATCTGACCTTAGCCTTTTTAGTGATTTACTTGTTTGATTCTCCACAAGAGCCAAATATCTTTTGAAACATGAAAAAACTTCATCTTTGTGTTTCATAAAGAATAGGATAGTCCATCTGCTGCAATCATCAATAAAGGAAACATAATACCTTGATCCAGATATTGAAGCTTCCTTGCTAGGTCCCCATACATCTGTATGAACCAACTCCAAGAGATCTCCATGCATATAACCTTTCTTCATGAATGGTAACCTGTGAGACTTTCCAAATTGACATGCACTGCACTTATAAATCATATGTTGTTTTGACAAATTAGGAAGTCCAAGTACACTTTGGTCCCTGCAGATTTGCTTTAATGACCTTTCACCAATATGTGCTAACCTTTTGTGCCATACTTCCAATTCTGTGAGTGTCTGACTACCATAATTAAAGAGAGCAATGTTTCTAGTGTCCTGTAATTCAAATGTGAACAATCTACCTGTCTTTTCACCTTTTGCAATTCTTCTGAATCCTTGACTTGGATCTTCAACAAATGCTCCTGCTTTTGTGAACCTGACTTGCAACCCTTTCTCTACTATCTGCCAAACACTTATCAAATTCTTTGTAATGGTAGGGACATAGAGTACCTTACTGAGTAGGTTGATGTTTCCATCAGGTGCTTTGACATTGCCTATTTTCTCCACAGGATGTTTTGTATCATCTCCTGTTTGTACCTCATGCTTATTCCTTGGATCTTCTAAATCTGATAGGAGTGCCACATTTCCTGCCACATGATTTGAACAACTTGAATCTATGTAGAAAACATGCTCATCAGATTTACCTTGTGGCATAGCCATGTTCATGATCAATAATGAATCCTCTTTGTTTGAGTCTTCTGTGTAGTTATTGTAGTCTCTCCTTCATTTGTAGCCTCCTTGATAGTTTTTGTAGTTGTTGTAGTTGCCATGGTAGTTGTTGAACCTTCCTCTTGAGTAGCCATAACTTCCTCTATTGTATCCTCTGCCTCTTTGATTCCTGGAATTCCTAAAGCAATTTTCAGTTGTATGATTAGTTAATCCACAAATAGAACATGAGTTGGAGTCTTGGGATCTCCCCCTGCCTTGTCTACCTCCTCTTCCTCTACCTCTGCCATGTCTTCCTCTACCTGCATAGTTAGCTTGATATGTACCTGCTTCATCATCCACTTTCTTTGCCTTTCCTTTGTTATCTTTAGACTTGCTTTTATCCGTGTATAAAGCTGAAGATTGATTACCTTTAGAGCTTTCTCCATTTTTGATAAGCTTTGCCTCTTGAGTAAGTAGTTGTCCAATGAGTGTGTTGAAATCAGGTACATGCATGTCCATGTACAAATCCATAGCTTTGGTGAATGCTTCCCACTTGTCATCTGCCTTCAAGCCATTGATGACCTGCCTTACAATTTGCTCTTCATCTATTACCTCTCCAATGCTTCCCAACTGATCTACTATGTCCTTGAGCTTTGTGACAAAATCAGTCACATTTTGTTTGGGAGCCTTCTTGAGAGTTGTGAACTCCAGCCATAGTTGATGCTTCCTAGCTTTGGTACTTGAAGAAAAGAAAGCTTCAAGTGCATCCCACACTTCCTGAGATGTCTTACAACTTCTAATGTGAGGCAACAAAAAATATGAGATAGAGTTGAGGAGATAAGACCTTGCAAGTGCATCCTTGGAGCACCATGTGCTCAATCTTTCTTGCTCTTCTTGTGTTGGTTGACTTTTGTTCCTGAAACTTGGCATAACTTCATCTCCAGCCACATAACCATATAAACTTCTACTTTGGAGATAAGCTTCCATTCTTAATGACCAAGCTGAGTAATTACCTCTATCCAATTTGTCAATTGATGAAGGAAATCCATCTGCCATGCTGTCCAACCTTGCTCTGATACCACTGTGAAGAGATGGATAGGTATGTGCTTGAAGATGAAGAGGTGTTGCAAAATCCTTGATCTACACCAGCCAAATGAACTCCATGAGTATATGGTGGGCCCTTTTAGCTTGCCAATGGATGTATTAGACACCCTATGTACCTTGGAAGATCACTCTCAAAAAGATAGATCAACAAAATCAGTCACATTTTGTTTGGGAGCCTTCTTGAGAGTTGTGAACTCCAGCCATAGTTGATGCTTCCTAGCTTTGGTACTTGAAGAAAAGAAAGCTTCAAGTGCATCCCACACTTCCTGAGATGTCTTACAACTTCTAATGTGAGGCAACAAAAAATCTGAGATAGAGTTGAGGAGATAAGACCTTGCAAGTGCATCCTTGGAGCACCATGTGCTCAATCTTTCTTGCTCTTCTTGTGTTGGTTGACTTTTGTTCCTGAAACTTGGCATAACTTCATCTCCAGCCACATAACCATATAAACTTCTACTTTGGAGATAAGCTTCCATTCTTAATGACCAAGCTGAGTAATTACCTCTATCCAATTTGTCAATTGATGAAGGAAATCCATCTGCCATGTTGTCCAACCTTGCTCTGATACCACTGTGAAGAGATGGATAGGTATGTGCTTGAAGATGAAGAGGTGTTGCAAAATCCTTGATCTACACCAGCCAAATGAACTCCATGAGTATATGGTGGGCCCTTTTAGCTTGCCAATGGATGTATTAGACACCCTATGTACCTTGGAAGATCACTCTCAAAAAGATAGATCAAAACAGATAAGTTGGAGTTAGCTCAGAGGTGAAAACTTGCTATTCTTGGTTCATACACCTGTCCAGTGTTTTACATAATTCTCTGAGCACAGGAGCAATTAGCTCAATTCCTCTTGGGGAACTCTAGGAAAATTAAAGAGCTAACTTTCAAGAGTAATCTCATAAAAAATAATGAACCACACACTGAGAATGAGTTTTAACAAGTGATGACATCATCCCGATTTTCACGGGCTGCTACAGAAATAGACTAGTGAGCAGAAAAATCAACATAACTCAAACTGTAGAATTCAGATGATTATGAAAATCTGTATGCTTATACTAGACAGTAAGCTGAATCCAACAAGCTTTAAATCACTGAATTTGGGTAAGTAACCACTGAGAAATGGCTCTGACAATATGAGTGAAAAAGTCGGGTACCTGACAGAGAAGTGAAGATGAACAGACCCTGTTGACTTCAAATGAACATAACTGAAGATTGCAACATCCAAATGACATGAAAATTTATGAGCATATAGTATACTTATAGAGCTAACTTTACCAAGTTAAATCACTGAAAATGATGCACCAAGCTCAGAGAAAAAATCTCTGCAAGCTGACTGAGAAAACTGAGAGTAATGGCAGTGAGTAGTACACTTCACAAGAACATGGAAAGATGAACTCAAATAATCATGAAAATGAAAGTATATTGCTTGTACAATAAAATGACTTACTGATACATATGTGTGCCTTGTAATCACACCTTGATATGGCATAAAGCTCAGCTCTTGGAGGTCTTCACATAGGTCTCTCTAACCACGACTAAAACTGCCATCTATTTATAGTTGAGTTTGGGAGGCTAACTTCCCTCAATCACTCTCCAATCAATCAATGATTGATTTGATTCTCTACCTACCACAAATCACGAATTCGTGGCTCCTCTTTCCATTCTTGATCAAGTGGACTCAACCACTTAAGATTCTCTTACTTTTACATTAAGTAAACTCTTCAAAAGTTACAAGAGGTAGTTCACAAGCAATCTTACAATCTTGCATCTTGAATTTTGCCAACATGTCCTTAATGTACTTTCTTTGAGTGAGAAACAAACCATGATCTTTGTAGACAACTTCCAAACCTAGGAAGTAGGTAAGTGAACCCAAATCACTTATCTTGAACTCTTCTCTCATCTAATCTTTGATCTTCTTCATACCATCTGCATCATTTCCTGTCAATATAATATCATCTACATATACACATAGGTAGATGACCTCAGAATTACTCTTTTTAATAAAGAGTGAAGGATCTGCCTTGCTTGGTTGAAAGCCTTTGTCCTGCAAGAATGAAACAAGCCTGAAATTCCAAGCTCTTGGAGCTTGCTTGAGACCATACAATGCTTTGTTAAGTTTACACACATAATCAAGATAAACATGATTCTCAAAACCAGGTGGTTGTGCCATATATACCTCTTCTGTTATCCAACCATTCAAGAATGCATTCTTTACATCTAGTTGAAGTATCTTCCAGTTCTTGGAAGAGGCAATACTAAGCAAAACCCTAATAGTAGGCATCTTTGCCACAGGAGAGAAAGTCTCCTCATAATCAATTCCCTGAGTTTGTGCAAAGCCTTTTGCCACAAGCCTTGCCTTATACCTGTTAATTGAACCATCAGAATTTTTCTTGAGTTTATAGACCCATCTTGAGCCTATTACCTTCATGGATGAAGTCTTGGGCACCAAATCCCAAGTGTTGTTTTCCTCAAGTGCTTCAATCTCTTCCTTCATTGCATGCTTCCATTCTGCTTTTGCTTTGGCCATGTGAGATTCTTCATCATCCTCTGAGGTGTCTTGTTCTTCAATCTTTGATTGTTCTCTACCAAGCTTTGGAAAATCTTCTTCAAGATCATATGGTAAATTGATCTTCCTGCATGAATCTTCATACCATGAATTGTTCTCATCAAAAACTACATCTCTGCTTACCAAGAATCCTTTGTTGGTAGGGTTGTATAACCTGTAGCCCTTTTGATTGTTGTCATATCCAATAAATACACACCTTTCTGCCTTTGGATCCATCTTGCCCCTAACCTGTGAAGGAACATGAGCAAAAGCAATACATCCACAAATTTTACAATGATCTAAGCTTGGTCTTCTTCCATTCCAAGCCTCATATGGAGTCATCCCATCAAGGGATTTTGAAGGCAACCTGTTAATCAAGTAAGTGGCTGTAGATACAGCCTCAGCCCATAAGTAATTAGGTAAATGCTTTTCATTTAACATAGACCTTGCAGCTTCAACAATTGTCCTATTCCTCCTTTCTGCCACTCCATTTTGCTCAGGAGTGTACCTTGTAGTTACCTCTCTTTTGATTCCTCTTTCTTGAAGAAAAGAATCAAAATCATGGGAGAAGTATTCTCCCCCTCCATCTGACCTTAGCCTTTTTAGTGATTTACTTGTTTGATTCTCCACAAGAGCCAAATATCTTTTGAAACATGAAAAAACTTCATCTTTGTGTTTCATAAAGAATAGGATAGTCCATCTGCTGCAATCATCAATAAAGGAAACATAATACCTTGATCCAGATATTGAAGCTTCCTTGCTAGGTCCCCATACATCTGTATGAACCAACTCCAAGAGATCTCCATGCATATAACCTTTCTTCATGAATGGTAACCTGTGAGACTTTCCAAATTGACATGCACTGCACTTATAAATCATATGTTGTTTTGACAAATTAGGAAGTCCAAGTACACTTTGGTCCCTGCAGATTTGCTTTAATGACCTTTCACCAATATGTGCTAACCTTTTGTGCCATACTTCCAATTCTGTGAGTGTCTGACTACCATAATTAAAGAGAGCAATGTTTCTAGTGTCCTGTAATTCAAATGTGAACAATCTACCTGTCTTTTCACCTTTTGCAATTCTTCTGAATCCTTGACTTGGATCTTCAACAAATGCTCCTGCTTTTGTGAACCTGACTTGCAACCCTTTCTCTACTATCTGCCAAACACTTATCAAATTCTTTGTAATGGTAGGGACATAGAGTACCTTACTGAGTAGGTTGATGTTTCCATCAGGTGCTTTGACATTGCCTATTTTCTCCACAGGATGTTTTGTATCATCTCCTGTTTGTACCTCATGCTTATTCCTTGGATCTTCTAAATCTGATAGGAGTGCCACATTTCCTGCCACATGATTTGAACAACTTGAATCTATGTAGAAAACATGCTCATCAGATTTACCTTGTGGCATAGCCATGTTCATGATCAATAATGAATCCTCTTTGTTTGAGTCTTCTGTGTAGTTATTGTAGTCTCTCCTTCATTTGTAGCCTCCTTGATAGTTTTTGTAGTTGTTGTAGTTGCCATGGTAGTTGTTGAACCTTCCTCTTGAGTAGCCATAACTTCCTCTATTGTATCCTCTGCCTCTTTGATTCCTGGAATTCCTAAAGCAATTTTCAGTTGTATGATTAGTTAATCCACAAATAGAACATGAGTTGGAGTCTTGGGATCTCCCCCTGCCTTGTCTACCTCCTCTTCCTCTACCTCTGCCATGTCTTCCTCTACCTGCATAGTTAGCTTGATATGTACCTGCTTCATCATCCACTTTCTTTGCCTTTCCTTTGTTATCTTTAGACTTGCTTTTATCCGTGTATAAAGCTGAAGATTGATTACCTTTAGAGCTTTCTCCATTTTTGATAAGCTTTGCCTCTTGAGTAAGTAGTTGTCCAATGAGTGTGTTGAAATCAGGTACATGCATGTCCATGTACAAATCCATAGCTTTGGTGAATGCTTCCCACTTGTCATCTGCCTTCAAGCCATTGATGACCTGCCTTACAATTTGCTCTTCATCTATTACCTCTCCAATGCTTCCCAACTGATCTGCTATGTCCTTGAGCTTTGTGACAAAATCAGTCACATTTTGTTTGGGAGCCTTCTTGAGAGTTGTGAACTCCAGCCATAGTTGATGCTTCCTAGCTTTGGTACTTGAAGAAAAGAAAGCTTCAAGTGCATCCCACACTTCCTGAGATGTCTTACAACTTCTAATGTGAGGCAACAAAAAATATGAGATAGAGTTGAGGAGATAAGACCTTGCAAGTGCATCCTTGGAGCACCATGTGCTCAATCTTTCTTGCTCTTCTTGTGTTGGTTGACTTTTGTTCCTGAAACTTGGCATAACTTCATCTCCAGCCACATAACCATATAAACTTCTACTTTGGAGATAAGCTTCCATTCTTAATGACCAAGCTGAGTAATTACCTCTATCCAATTTGTCAATTGATGAAGGAAATCCATCTGCCATGTTGTCCAACCTTGCTCTGATACCACTATGAAGAGATGGATAGGTATGTGCTTGAAGATGAAGAGGTGTTGCAAAATCCTTGATCTACACCAGCCAAATGACTCCATGAGTATATGGTGGGCCCTTTTAGCTTGCCAATGGATGTATTAGACACCCTATGTACCTTGGAAGATCACTCTCAAAAAGATAGATCAACAAAATCAGTCACATTTTGTTTGGGAGCCTTCTTGAGAGTTGTGAACTCCAGCCATAGTTGATGCTTCCTAGCTTTGGTACTTGAAGAAAAGAAAGCTTCAAGTGCATCCCACACTTCCTGAGATGTCTTACAACTTCTAATGTGAGGCAACAAAAAATCTGAGATAGAGTTGAGGAGATAAGACCTTGCAAGTGCATCCTTGGAGCACCATGTGCTCAATCTTTCTTGCTCTTCTTGTGTTGGTTGACTTTTGTTCCTGAAACTTGGCATAAACTTCATCTCCAGCCACATAACCATATAAACTTCTACTTTGGAGATAAGCTTCCATTCTTAATGACCAAGCTGAGTAATTACCTCTATCCAATTTGTCAATTGATGAAGGAAATCCATCTGCCATGTTGTCCAACCTTGCTCTGATACCACTGTGAAGAGATGGATAGGTAGGTGCTTGAAGATGAAGAGGTGTTGCAAAATCCTTGATCTACACCAGCCAAATGAACTCCATGAGTATATGGTGGGCCCTTTTAGCTTGCCAATGGATGTATTAGACACCCTATGTACCTTGGAAGATCACTCTCAAAAAGATAGATCAAAACAGATAAGTTGGAGTTAGCTCAGAGGTGAAAACTTGCTATTCTTGGTTCATACACCTGTCCAGTGTTTTACATAATTCTCTGAGCACAGGAGCAATTAGCTCAATTTCCTCTTGGGGAACTCTAGGAAAATTAAAGAGCTAACTTTCAAGAGTAATCTCATAAAAAATAATGAACCACACACTGAGAATGAGTTTTAACAAGTGATGACATCATCCCGATTTTCACGGGCTGCTACAGAAATAGACTAGTGAGCAGAAAAATCAACATAACTCAAACTGTAGAATTCCAATGATTATGAAAATCTGTATGCTTATACTAGACAGTAAGCTGAATCCAACAAACTTTAAATCACTGAATTTGGGTAGTAACCACTGAGAAATGGCTCTGACAATATGAGTGAAAAAGTCGGGTACCTGACAGAGAAGTGAAGATGAACAGACCCTGTTTGACTTCAAATGAACATAACTGAAGATTGCAACATCCAAATGACATGAAAATTTATGAGCATATAGTAGACTTATAGAGCTAACTTTACCAAGTTAAATCACTGAAAATGATGCACCAAGCTCAGAGAAAAAATCTCTGCAAGCTGACTGAGAAAACTGAGAGTAATGGCAGTGAGTAGTACACTTCACAAGAAC